>LGRX02001616.1:0-34179 GCA_001247695.2 Cymbomonas tetramitiformis | reverse complement strand
ATCGAGGACAGGAAGCTGACCACGAATCCCGCCGACGAGAGCTCTGATGACGATAGTAACCCTGAGGAGGCGCCCCGTCGTAAGAAGGCCAAGACTGATTAATGTGGCGCGTCAGGATTGGCCGGCAGGGATCACAAATGCAGGAGTAGAATGTAGGCCCTGTCATAAGCGAGTTGTGATTGGTGCAGAATAGAATGAGAGATTCTAGAATAACAATTGAGGAGAGAGTATATGAGGATGGCTCTCGAAGTCAACAACATTATGTTTTAGAGATACAACATTCTGTGCGAAATAACTCTGTGGATTATTCAGCTTTACTTGCAATTAAGATAAGATAACTTGCTAAAGTGGTGATTCTTGCCTGACCTCAAGAGAAGTAATAACAAGAACTTTGTATTTGATAAACACTCGAAGTACACTCGTTCAACTGGTAATTAGAACGTGCCTAGGCTGTCCCATCAGCCTGACCCTTCCTTATTCCTACCCCAAGATGCCAATTCTTGGGGTGGCTTGCTACTGCTTAAGCCGCAGTGTTGCGATACGCCGACGTGGCATTGACCTGTTGATTGGTGTTTAAGCTTGCCGCACCATTCCCTCTCACCCCGGCACCACCCGCCTGCCTCCCATTTCCAGCCCCGCTGAGACGAGCATATTGTGCACCGATCTTCAGCTTGAGTGGCCCAGGTTTCTTGCGGCTTTCTTGAGGGCTTTGCGCGTCGACTGCGGCCGCACTCGGGATTGGTGGCACACTAAGCGTGCTTTGACTTGGCTTGTGTGCTTTGAGTTGAATGCATGCCTGTGTAGCTGAAGGTTGTTGTGCGCTTTCCTGCACGTGGATTGAGGTGGGCAGCATTATACTGGGGTGTTGCCGGAGGCTCATAGAGTGACGCTAGGGTGGTGCTCAAGTCTCCTTATATCGGGCTCGAGGCGAGGTTACAATTATGGTCTTGCGCCATGCCGGTTAGCGCCGTGCGGGGATACGCTTCGATGAGGCCTAAAAGCCTCATCGAATTTGATGAGGCATTTAGGTTTTTTTTCTCGCCTTCACCTCCGCTCACGGTGCTCGAGGCGCGAAGGGCTCGGTTGTTGTTATGCTCGGGATGAGTGAGCTGTCGTGCAAGGGGCTCAAGATCCATGCGACAGATGGCCAAATAGAAACCGTCACGGGTGGGCATGCGGGGCACCACTAAGCACCTCAAGGGATGTGATTGCAAAACACCCCGAATCTGTTATCGCGGAGCTCGCCGTGTGCCGTGTGCCACGCCGTGGGGACGAGCGTGATTTGGCGGAGGAGTTGTGCCGGGAGCCCACAGGGCCTGCTGCATGTCGCCGGCATAAATGACAGCATGCGCAGGCGCGCCGTCCCATCATTCCCCCCCACCAGCCCCAACCTTCTGCGGCTAGACACAGTGTGCCGTCTTCATTGTGGGTGACCTATTCCCCGCCGCGGCGTCCTCATTGCCCCGTTGAATCAGCGCCGCCTTTTGACACCTATGCACGTCAGCCGTGGGATCCTGCATGCAGAGAGCGCCTATGCACGTCAGCCGTGGGATCCTGCATGCACAGAGCGCCCTCCGGGTAGGTCTGCTCCCCCACCGAAGAGTCCGCGCGGCCTCGGGGTTGGCTCCGGGGGGTGCTCCTCCACCGTTTGCACGCGATCCGACGGATGGGGCATTGAGCGATCCACCTTTTTGATAAACAGCCCGCGGGTTAAGTTTGGGGGATTCCGGCGGCGATCCGCTGAGTTGGCGCCCCACCCCGAGTTCCCTCCAAGTGACCCTTGCTGCATCCGAGCTCAGGTGGGTTTGGGGCAGGGGGCGGACGGGTGGTGAGCAGAGAGGCTGATGTTAGAGAAGGTCGCACGGAAGACGTTGCACTGCCCGGGGGGGTACCGTGGTCACGATGCTGGCATTGGCGCATAACTAGACTGCTGCACGAGCTGGTATGCGCCTTGTCGCCGCCTCCGACCGCAGGGCCTGCTGTGCTCGCCGCTGCATCATCTCTCTCGGCAACAGAAGCACAGCTGCCAGCTGGCAATCTTGGTCCACCTTGAGCCAGGTGGATGTCTGCAAGTTTCACGGGATCGGCGCGGAGTCGGAGTGGTTACGCGAGGTGGCCGCCTGCTGCCGCGACCTTGCAAAGAGCAGTCATCTCCAAGAGGGGGCCATGTTGGAGAGGGGGGATTGAAGGGGACTGGCGGTGCGTGGGAGAGGAGCAGGACGCGGGGGAGCCGCACATGCCGCTGAGCATGGCAGCGCACGCGCAGTGGGAGGCGCTGAGCACGTCCATCACCACCGGCATGAGCTCAGCCACAAGCGCCGACTTCAGAAACATGTGGGCCGTGCAGGCATGCTCGGCTCCATCCTCCTTCTCTGGCGCCCTTTAGAACTACTGCAAGGCTGACTGCTCCTGAATCTCCTTATATTGCTATATGGAGAGCGCGGAAATGGCCGAACTCACCTTTCGTCTAACAGTTTTCACAACTTTCTTGCGTTGAATCCAACCCATTGATTGCTCTCCGACCCGTGATTGGCTCTTGAACTTCCACCCCCCCCAGACTGGCGAGTAGAGGCAAGGTGAATCATGGAGGAGGGTGAGTCATGGAGGGATGGTGAATCATGGAGGAGGGTGAGTCATGGAGGGAAGGTGTGTCATGGAGGAGGATGTCATGGAGGGATGGTGAATCATGGAGGAGGGTGAGTCATGGAGGGAAGGTGTGTCATGGAGGAGGGTGACTCATGGAGGAGGGTGAGTCGTGGAGGGTGACTCATGGAGGAAGGTGAGTCATGGAGGAGGGTGAGTCATGGAGGAGGGTGAGTCGTGGAGGAGGGTGACTCATGGAGGGACGGTGTGGGCTTGCAGCGGCCGGTGGTGGTGCTGCACAGGGGTTCTCTGTTACTGCTGGAGTACGGTGGCTGCTTTAAGGTAGCACCCTGGTCACTTTGGCACAGGTCCTCGTAGTAAAGGGACAGAGTGTGTGGTAGCGTGTTACGGCCTTGCCCTGTTTCTGCATGCACTGGGGCGATGGTGTGCTGACGTTGGTCGGCGTGTCTCGTGTCGCTCGATGTCTGTGGCATGTTCTCACGGTCCCACCATGTTCTCGCATGCCTGTGTGATCTACTGGGGTGTCGGGCTGGCTTCAGTTGCCGTGCCTCCAGCCGCTAGGTGCATGTGTGTGACCCCATCGCATGCACTAGCCTGGCTTCGGTCAGCATGTCTCCTGCCGTTCAGTGTGCTCGGCGTGGTACGGGCCAGCGCGCCCTTCCTCGCTCGCGGCTTCCTTCCATGGAGGACGCGTCATCACTGGAAGAGCTTCCAGGGGACCCACTCAGGCCTAGTGGGCAAAAGTGTGCCAGTGGTACCATCCTGCTCTTGCATATCTCATTCATCCACTGAAGCTATGGTGGGCTAACCTTTGCTATGGTGGGCTGGCCTTGGTTAGCGTGCCTCGCGCCGTTTGATTTGCGACTTCCTGGCAGTATCGAGGGGTTGTGCGGCTTCCTGGCAGAATCGAGGGCAGCGCAGCGCTGCACGGACTATGCCATCATCAGCACTTATGGAGAGCGATTACAAGTTTAGCAATCACTTCCTGAGGAGTGCATGCTTCCTGCACTTGCTGAGCCCCCATCCACCGGGCCGGGGAGCGGGGAACCAGGCTGCACAGGTGCCAGCAGAGATGGCCGTGCTGGCGGAGTATCCTGCAGAAAGGCGCTTCACTTTGAGCTCCATGTCTGCCCGGGCTTGGCGGCGCCACATCAGCAGGGCGCAAGCCGCAGGTGAATGAACCGCGATGAGCGAACGATGTCGGATGCGCGTGAAAGCGGGTGTGAATTTCTTGTTGTGAATGGTTCAGGTTTTCCCGGCGCTCCCCCGGGAGGATGTCTGCTGCCGAGGCGAGGCATGCACGGAAGCTGCTGCCTTTGCTCTACGTCCTGTTATCTGCACTCGTGCGTTAATATGCTCGCCATGAGTCTACTGTAACCGCTAAAGTATAGGAGGATCCTGCACATCGCTTCTGCGGCCTCTTATGCTTTTTGGCAGCCCTTTTTCAAGCTTCCATGGTTTCAGAAAGCAGTATTCTCAGGTCCCGTTTGCATTCTGTACCTCCCGTCTTTCTCCCCGCCATCCAGTGGAGCGGAGGTGGAGCGAAGTTTCAAGCGTGAACTTTATTCTCCTTCTCGTATACAGATTAGCGCAGCGCAGGGGATGTGGGTGCTTGTGCCATGACTTTAGTGACAGGGTGCAATGGGATTGGGCTCTAATTTTCTGCTGGCTATCCTATGCTGCTCTGGATCATTGCTGAAGTCTTCTCGAGTACTGTGTGCAGGGATTCCCGTATTTCTTCTCGGTGCATGCGCAGTCCACACGCGTCGCTCAAGTGATCTGTGGGTGTTGGGGGATGCCGAGTGCGGATTGCGCAGGTGACGGGTTTCGAGTGGAAATGGAGCACTGGCATGAGACCTGGGAGGGCAGTGTGCAGATCGAGGTCTGCACAAGCCGTTCAACGTGGCGAGCTATAGTCCCTGCACTGCGCACCATGCTAAACCAACTGAATGCCGCTGCTAAGGCATCTACAGGTTACACAAACGGCTGATCGTCTTTAGGAGCCCGTTGGGATAGGGGTAGCTGATCTGGACGGAGTGCGTACCAAATGGCCGCGAGGCATAGTCATCCGGCGTAGGCTGCAACGCACTGGTCGATACGTCAGTGGCTGTGTGATTGATGTGCACCGCCCTTCTCTGCGAAATTGTCAAGGTACAGTGGTGCCAAAACACTGCACTCGTGGGTGCATACTAGACTGCACTACCACTGGGTATGAATAGCTCATTTTTGAAATGATTGGATGTTAATTTGTGTATGATTGGATGCCATATGTACTTGGTGCACGAACTCCACATCGCGCCATCAATATTTATTGTGTACCAAAAAAAAAATCTGGCAAAGGATGCCTACTAATCTGGCCCCAGCAACACTCTTGGCTTTAACCCGACACGCGCCGCTCGTTCCTGTGATGTCACATTCTGGTTATAAGTGGTATAATTACATTTAATGTGCTTCGCTTAGACTAGTGTGCGCATTTCGGTAAGTACAGTTGGATGTGAAATGAGGGATGTTGCTGCTGCGACTGCTCTGGCTTTATCATATTGAGCCGTAGCCCGTAGTCGAAATGTGCGTGCGTGACGCATATTGTGACATTTAGCTATATAGAACCTCGCTCGCCCGGTGGAGTATCACAGTTTAATTCTATCACATGCAGAGTAGGTATGGAGGACACGGTCCAGAAATCGAATGTTCAAACAGCCAGAAGTCAGCTCGTCACGACTTCAATGCACTTGTCGAGAGGTTAGGTGTGCTACTTTCTGAGCGAAATATTCGTATATCTCTGATTATTTGCTCATTTAGGACAATCCTCTACGAAAATCATCGGCACAAATTGGAGACCAAGTCTCTTGGGCTCGTTGATTATTTCGTCGAGTTATCGTGATGAGAAGCAGGCACCGGTGCGAATATGTGCCATCGGCGATGCTTCCCTCTGGTCTTTGCAGACCGAGACTCCGCGGGCCATACGGCAGCTTTCTGATGATGGCGACATTTGCGAGCTTTCTTTATCAGAATCATCATCACGAACCGACCAATGATATTGACCCTCCTGTTCTTACTAGCTCGCTTGTCACAGGAACTCGTAAATTCCAAAACTTTCTGCGACCGTTCCGTCAACGCGGCGTAAAGCGAGGACTAGAAATGGTATACGCTTCTTGCATAATTTTATATTTTGCATGCCCCAGCGAGCGATTCTTATTGTGTTTGTTGCTTATCGAGAATTGAGGGGAGAATCGAGATACTATCCCTCAGATTTCTTCATTTATCATTGTTGTAGGCAAGGTGTCGGTCTATGCATCTTGCTATATACATAGCGTCTTGTATAGATCCAACGTTTCGCCCCATCATCTACTAAGCCATTAGCGCACTAAAGGCCCCCGTGTGCTGATCACGGACCAATACTACCTACATCTAAAAATGTTTGCCCGCCGTGATAAAAAGTCCCTCTCATTCCTGAACCTCAGTCGGGTTATGTGAGATGCGCGGTGCTTCATCATCGGCCACCATGTGCTGGACTTCGGGTTTAGGCTTAGTTATTATGGGCTCTGACTAGCCCCTAGCCTGACCCTGCTTCCGTATCGTGTCCGTGACATCCTAGCACTGTACTGTACAGTAGTACAGTACAGTAGTACAGTCTTGCTTCACTGTCTGGGTTTCCGAGAGCATAAAGCCTCGGCCAGACACTGTTTATGTGATTATCAGTTTGATGCTCAGCGAGCTTAGCCGGACAGCGGATCTGTCTTCCTCGCAGGTTATGGCCCGCACCGGCTTTCCGGTGATTCTGATGATGGCACAGCGCCTTGCTGTTGCCATGTTCGGCTAAGTAGGACGTAGGAGGGGTTGAGCGCCCACTTGGGCGGTGGTGTATCCTTCTCGCGGTATGGCTTTTTGACATGGCAGTGATGGCGGCACGCGTTGTGCTCGCCTTCGCTGCGCAGGAGATCAGTTTGTGACGGATTGTTTTTATTTTACAGCAGTATCGTCGCAGCGAGAGTTGATCTGCATCGTGCGCCACTGGCCCTGGCGAGGACGCTCCACACGTTGTGAATTTTGGCCGCTCTCATTCTTCCGCTCACGACCCGTAATTTTCGAACTGTTCTGCTGAGACTTCTACAGAGTATCTGGCCGCTGTGACAATTCTTACACCGCCACCCTGCTTAGCTCAACCTTTCCGCTGTCTCTCTATCATGGTTACCACAGCAAATAGAATGACGCGGTCACGCGTCCGTAGATTAGAAACGATTTTTGATGATGTGGGTGCGCAGCACACTGCGACACCACACACCCCGCAGCTGCCAGTTCCGACCACCGCAGCTGCGAGGGAGGTTCTCGACAAATGTCAGCAGCTTGCTCGCGACAATTTTGACAGAAAGGTTGCAAAGATCGTTGCCACAAAAAAAATTCTCGGAGAGAAATCGGACCGCTTCGCTGGAACAGAGTCCGACGCAGTCGACATTTTTTCACAGATCATGCATGAGCTTCGGGCACAGTTTCTTCTGCAGTCGCAGGCACTTGCTCCCCTCTTTGACCTGACTGACATGACTGTTGCGGCTAGGCATGAGGGCAACGAGTTGCTGCTTTCGGCTCTGACGTTTCTGGATGGCTCGCCCTGGCTCACCTGCTCGTGACTGGCTTGAGGCCTCTGGGTCTGACGTTCCTGGAGATGGCAAGCGTGCTGCCCTTGAGGTGGTACGCATGCTCCAGGAACGCTCAGAGCCCTTTGACTCTTTTGAGTCGCTGCTGGCGGTTCGCATCCCCAGCAGCGAAGATCCTGACCGTGGCATCCGTGAGTTCAATGGCCTGTTGCGGGACGTTCAGCGTTCCCACAACTTGCCAGAGGACGCGGTGAAGCGGCAGTTTCTCAAGGCTCTCGGCAACTCGGCACTGTATCGTGAATTGGCTAATTCTCTGGCTCGAGCTGACCAGCGGCAGGGAGTGTCTCTTCTGACTATCCAGGCTCGTGTGCGGGAGCAGTTCCGCCACGGCCTGAAAGTCTCTGGCACCCCTGTTTCTGCTTTGTCATTCGGCGATGGCGCGTCTGACCTGACTGCGGCGTTGTCCAGTCTGCAGAGGCAGCTGGAGCGCATGCAGCAGGACATTCGTGACCTGAAGCGGCAGAAGCGGGAAGGGGCACCCCCTGCGGGCAAGCGCCTTACCCGCTCTGCTGCTAAGCATCATCGTGCTGGTGTTAAGCCACTTGGCACCGCTCCTCCTGTCTCGTTTGACAAGAAGAGCGGTGCCTTTGTGCCTCACTGCAGAAATGCGGAGTGTGCACAAAGTGGTTTGAAGCACTGGCATGCTGAATGCCCCAACGGCGGTCCTCAGTCTGCCCACTATTGTGGTGCAGTTGAGAACTATGAGACTGACTGCCTGGCTGTTCGTTTCCAGCGTTTCTACGACGCTGGGGATGAACATGCCTTCGAGTCGCTCTGCGCGATGGAGGGACGCCCAGAGGTGGTCGAGCTGTCGGCACATTCTTTTGTGCCGGCTGAGCCCACGTCTCTGCGGCACTTTCAGGATGCGGCGGCTTCCGCTCAGGATGCGGCGGCTGACGATGACGGCATGGCTCAGTTTGGTCTGGCCACATTCCACTCGGGTGCACGGGGCTCGATTCCGCCACCGCCTGCGGTTCGGCGTCCCTCTGCACTCGTGGCTGGTGGTGTGCCTACGGCTCATGACCCGCCAGTGGCTATCCCTGGCTCTCTCGGCTTGCCTGGCTCTGTCCCGTAAGGTGACTAGGTAATTTTTTTGGTAAATTACCGGTAAGAGTATTACCGGTAATTTACCTGGTAATACCAACCCCCCGTATCGCCTTACCTTACATACTTAAGGATTTACCGGTAAATTACCACGGTAAGGCGGTATTACCATGGTAATTTACCAATTACCACTAAAATTTACCAATTCCCAGTCTGGGATCTCCGATTGGGCGGCGCTGGATAATTTCGGTTTTTCCGGAAAAGACAAATCGATAACCTCGACGGACGAAAGTTTACTTTTCACTCTGTCTGAAACACCTCCATCTCATCACTTCACCCTTGGTTTTTGCACGTTCACTACCCGTGCTGAGCGCTGATGGGGAAGCTTTCAAGGAGATGAGTGTGAACTGTCAGCAGGTCACAATCCATGCTTGCAACATTGAACGAATCAACAAGGATGCCGACAAGGTGCACTCGAAGGATCGGCCGCGTTTCATTGCTGAGAACGCGAAGAAGGCTCTGTATTGTTTCACCAATCTCATTCTGCAGAAAAAAACTGAGTTGTCTATGGAGGACTATTGCCGTACTGTGCTTTCAGCTGAAGAGGCAGATGAGGTCTTGGCAGAGTTTCAGGATCAGGATTACGATTCAGATGTTGAGGAGCTGCCAGCTGGTGATCCTTCCATTGACACTGACAGTGAGGAAGAAGAACTGGATGAAACTCGACCAGAGGTATCCGATCTTCGGCGTGCCTTTGAGACACCTGCGGGATATTCGGTGCTCGAGAAACCTGTTACTTTTCCCGCCGGAGCTGAAGCATTGCAGGGTTTGTACATCGTCATGCTTTGGGCCCATGAGGGTTGGGAGATCGGAAAGGTGAAAAAGTTTGCTCCTGGTCGTATGCGCCACAATCACGATATTTTGTGGGCCGAAGGGAACCGAGGTTCTCAGTTGTCCCTTGACGCATATCTTGCAGACATGCACAGTTTGGAAGTGCAAGTTGTGGGCACCTGGGCTTATTTGCACAAGAATACCTAATCTATGGGCCACGGCTGCATGTTTGCTTAGAGCAGAACCTATTTACGTAGCAGTAAGCACGACCAATTTTGGGTATTGTGAGCCCAAGCATTGAGAACATTGAGATACTTTTCGTTGTACAATTTTTTAAATCGATATGTGAACTCATTATCCTTTCTATATTATAGTAGCAGTTTCATATTTGCTTTACCAATCAACTTCAAAAATTCATTAGCTAATATCACAATTAGTTTTGAATATTGGGAGCGCGCGTATCGGTATATTACACGATAACGATATATACGATATTGCGGCAAAATTCCGCTGCATGCTAGTGTCGATAACACACATACATTTCGGTATTGTAAGCTACGTACATAAAGAATATCAAAATTACGGCTCAAATGCATAATGGTAAATGGCCCGTCCGTTTGCAGACACAACCCCGAACATGTTCGTTATGAGAAATACTGACCGCATTTGTATACTTGATAGGTCAAAATATCGGGCTCGGCGTCCTCTATAAAAATATATCAAAATTACGGCTCGAATAGATAAGTAGGGCGTGCGATATGACCAGAATGGTAAGTGACCCGCCGCTTTGCAAGCACAACCCCGAACATGTTCGTTATGAGAAATACTGACCGCATTTGTATGTTTGATAGCTCAAAATGTCGGGCTCGGCGTCCTCTATAAGGATATCAAAATTACGGCTCGAATAGATAAGTAGGGCGTGAGATATGACCCGAATGGCAAATGACCCGCCGGTTTGCAGACATAACCCCAAACATGCAAATCGGCATCCTATGCATACACCATATAGCGGGGTCGTGTAGACGTGCCTACATATGGCTAGAGGCATATATATATATACATATATAAGGAAATGGGTAAAATTGGACAATCGAATGCTAAAAATAAAGTAGTAGATACTTAAGAAAATAAACATCCTGTATGTACTTCTGTAAAAAGAATGTCGATTGATAATATACTCGCATGGCGTAGCGTACGCCATGTGATGCGCCCACACAATTGCAATGATCAACCCCGACCCATAGCAACAAAAAAAAATGGATTCCGAGTTTCGATACAACTTTTGGGTTATTCCTTGCTGGCGGTATTACTTTGGTAATACCGCGTAAAGTATTACCGGTAAATTACCCGGTATTACCACACCCCATATTCGCATTACCGGTAAAGTAGTCACCTTACTGTCCCGTCACTCCAGCTTGGCGACTCTGCACCGGCTCCGCTGTTTGCTGGCATGAGGATTGAGGCTTCTGACATTGGCTCTGAAGTCTCTGACAGTGACCAAGGCTCTGACAATGACTCTGACGGCGGGCAGCGAGTGGCTTTTGGCTCCTTCGGCACTCTTGGGCATGGCTCTGACTCTGACCTTGTTGACGGGGGAGCATCGCCAGCAGCAGCTCCGGTGTACCGTCCGCGGGCTCCGCCGAGCTTTCTCCGGTGTGCATTGATGTCTTCGGTGCTTTGCTGTTCTCTACTGGCCAGCGCTACGGCATCTCTGGTTGCCGTGGGCGGTGGTGACAGGGGCCTGGTTGAGCCCGGAGTCACCGTCCGTCGGTTTGCTGGAGATCTCTCTGCTTCGATTCCACCACTTGGTGCTGCAGACATCCGTGATTGGCCGCCAGACGATGGAGTTCTCATGTGTGCTTCTTCAATGCTCAAACCGCCGTGGGAGTCTGCTTGTTTGAGTTCTTCAGTTGCTTTACTTTCTGCTGTGGATCCACCTTGCCCACTTGGGCCTGGTGGTGCTCAATCTGTGACAGACAACTTACAATTCACTTCAGGATTCTTATTTACTTTGCATCCGACCGCTGAACTCAGCCCCGCTGACCAGCCTCAAAGTGGCTGAGTTTCTTAGCATTTATCCTGGCAGCTTGATTAGCTTTAGCCCAGTAGTGGGATGACCGGGTCAAGACCCCGGCACCCAGCTAGAAGTGATCGGTTTCCACCGAAGTGAATGTTAGGTGTTTGTTTATTGTCTCGTGGCTGTATATCCTGTACCTGCTTTGCTAGGTAGTCACACCCACGGGTGGTGTGCTGGACTTCGGGTTTAGGCTTAGTTATTATAGGCTCTGACTAGCCCCTAGCCTGACCCTGCTTCCGTATCGTGTCCGTGACATCCTAGCACTGTACTGTACAGTAGTACAGTACAGTAGTACAGTCTTGCTTCACTGTCTGGGTTTCCGAGAGCATAAAGCCTCGGCCAGACACGGAATATCTTTATTTTGGAATAGAAAAGTGACCTTCCTGGAATAGAAATTTTGAATTCTGAATTTTAATTTACAGATCTGCCTCAAAAATTCTTCCGCCTTTCAAGAATGATATTTCCCAAAATTTCCCCCACCTCCTTCTGAAAATATAAAAGTTTCTTCAAAGATGTCATCAGTCGACACAATAATTATATTGTCACTTCGATCTCCGAAAGTCATGACGTGTCCGACCTCGTCCAGTGCGGCCGAAAAAGATATCAAAACACAACGCTGGCTCGTACCCGCTCAGACCTGTATCTCACGCAGCTGGACAGTGACTTACGGGGGCCCGTAAGTCACTGTCCAGCTGCGTGAGATACAGGTCTGAGAAATAAATACGAAGCACCAAAACTTAGCATACTGATTAAGAGGTGCGTTAGGAACAACATATTTTTTGCGCGCGCGAGATCCGTGCACAACCTGGGGTCTGGGACGCCGCGCATGGACGGGGGTCATTGGGCACGCATCGAGCCAACCGCTCGACATACGCATCGCATAAACGCATCTTGCATATCACAAACCTTCCACGCATATCATATATGCATAAGGAACATATTTTGAGCATCTGACAGCGCGCTGTCAGCTCTAGCGAAAACGCGGATGTCAACCGCGTCCACATTTTCGCTAGGGTTTCCTCCCTCATCCGCGCGCTCGCCTGCAAGCGTGCGTGCGCAGCGGATGAGGGAAGCGACTAGCAAAATATTATCTAATATGCGTTATCTTTTAACGGTAATTCGTATACACTGAAAAGCCCACTACAAATCTCGCTAAGGGCTGGCGCGTTCATGTGGGTATAGTGAGCGTGAATTTACGATTTTCGCAACTTCCAAAAGTAGCGAACGGGGTTATCATTGCGCACGATGCGGATACCCACTGACTCAGTAGGAATATGTGATAATATTAGATACAAATAAGTTACTTAGATGTGCACACAATCTTAAAGATCTTCACTTGGCAGGACAGGGTCTCGCTGCGAGAGAGAGAGCGTTCCGCGGTAAGTCGAAAGTGCATATTTAATAAATCGCATCTGTACCCGTAATACGACAATGGGGAAAGTGTTTCGTCAGTGGGGAAATTGGAAGCGTTTGTACTGTACGAGTATCACGTATGCGTCTGTCGTCTCCCTTTGAAGATTCTCTCAACAAAATATATAAACGCAAGTCCCGAGAAAGCAGTCATATGCCACCCAAGAAATGTGGCGTAAACCACTTCAACCTTTTTCGCGGGTGCGCACGATTAAGTAGAGAAATTTACACGTTTTCAGCGAACGGTTAAGATGAATATCTTTATAATACCGAATTCTCTCCGACTAATGTCTCACGTACTGCATCGAAGATGGGATCTGCATTGCGCCACATCAGCTACAGTTTTCGACATTCGATATCTCCAGCCTCTTATCGCCAGTTATATCCACGAAAGAGAAATTTATATTCTGAGGGGGGCGTGTACTTAACATATGACATTTCCCAAAGCAATGTTCGCCCCCCCCAAGGTAGTCGGGGCACCTGTATGACCCCTCCCCCCTTGCCCCCCAAGGCATTGCATATACACCCGAGAGGGGTCACTCCGTTCACTGCGGGAGAAAGTAAAGGCAGCGCCGCATCAATGCCTACAGGACTTCAGGCTGGTGGGTGAGGTAGTTTGGCGAACCGCAGCAGGAAGGTATCAGTTGGTGCTGGGGGAGGATTCTCCACTTCGGGAGGTAGTGATTCGTCATGCCCACGAGTCATTGTCCTCAGGTCACACTGGAAGAGACAAAACTCTGGAAAGAGTGCTGCGCCGCTTCTATTGGCGTGGTGCTGCAGAGGACGTAGGCACCTGGGTAGCATCCTGCGCAGTGTGCTAATCAGTGAGACCACGGGGAACTTACCCGGTTGGGCTGCTGAATCCTCACAGCATCCCGAACAGACCATGGCAAGATGTCGCAGTGGACTTCGTCACCGGCTTGCCAGTATCAGAGAGAGGTAACGACGCCTTCGTGGCCTTCACGTGCAAGCTGACGAAGATGGTCCACGTCGTACCAATGAACTTCGGGGACAGCTCTGCAGCTGTAGTGGCCAGGATCCACTTTGACTCGGTGTGGCGCCTGCATGGCGCGCCTATGAAGATTGTCTCTGACCGTGATCCGCGGTTTCAGGATGCTTTCTGGCAGGAACTCGTGAGACTGATGGGTGTGAAGGTAGCTCGCACTACGCCGTACAACCCTCGGTCTGACGGCCAGGCGGAACACAGCAATAGAGTCATTGAGGACATGCTCAGGTCCTTCGTAGACGCAAATGTGGAGGACTGGGACTTGTACACCACTAACGTGGAGTTCGCAATCAATGACTCCAGAAATGAATCTACTGGCTTCACACCATTTGAGCTGGTGTTTGGGTTCTCGCCGCTCTCACAGTTGGACCTTTTCCTGGAGGCCGCGCAGTCCACCGCTGGACGACGAACAGGGGGAGTAGGTACCGCACACGAAGTGGCCGCGAAATTTTCGTCGCAGCTGCGGGACGCCAGACAGCGGTTGGAGCTTGCTCAACAGCGACAGCGCGAGCAGTTTGATCGCAGGCACGGACAGCGGGAATATGCTGTTGGAGATCTGGTCTGGATAGAAGCGAAACACCTTACAGAGAAGGTGATGGATCGCTCCATCTGTAGGAAGTTGACCAAACGCTGGCATGGACCAGTCCCTGTGACCGAACGCTTCTTCAGTGATATGCAGATGACCATGCCAGAGGCCGACAGGGGAGCCCCAGTAGCCTACCGCCTACGCCTCCCTCCTCACTGGCGGATACATGACGTGTTCGCTCAACACCGCCTCAAGCCGTACACCAGCGGTCAAGACGCTTTCGCCGCGCGTGATCACCTGGCAGTACCTGAAGAGGTGGTAGTGGACGGTCAGAAGGAAGCACATGTTGAGCGCATCCTTGCACGCCGAGTACGGTCTGTTCGAGGAAAAGAGGTGGAAGAATGGAAAGTTCGCTGGACTGGCTACTCCAAAACTCATGACCAATGGAGGACGCGTGATAAACTCGAACGCGGAGGTCCACTTCAACAGCTTCGCGAATTTGAACAAGCGAGGCTGCGCATGGAAGCACAAGTCCGCGACGAAGCCACTCGGCGACGTGAGCAACGTGGCCGTCACTCTGCTCAAGCTGGGATGCCACTGGCTCACCTCATCACCAATCCCTGCGATGAGCTGGACCAGCTCGAACAGATGGAACAGGATACCCCTCTGCCGTGGGAACGTCAAGAACGCACAGAGGATGGATCATTGGCACTGGTAACGGAGCTACTGGCGATTCAGACGGAAGCAACCCGCATGCCCAGAATTCTTGTACTTTTCAGTGGCACCGGATCGGTAGAAAGGGAATTCCTAAATTGCTTCCCCTCCGCTTCGGTGGTGACCCTCGACTCCGAACACATCTGGCATCCCACTCATGTGCAAGACATCTACAGTGGGACTACAAACAATACCCGCCTGGATTCTTCGATGTCGTTTGGGCCAGTCCCCCCTGTAGACAGTACAGTCAAGCGCGCACCACTGGAGGACCCCCAGATCTTCCCCAAGCTGACAAAATCGTGCGACGAACATTGCAGATCATTGACTACCTTGAGCCAAAACATTGGTTCATGGAGAACCCCAGAGGTCGCTTCCCCAACGCGCTGCGGCTCCGCCCCATGATGCGCCAGCTCCCTTCCCCGCTGGTGTGTACCTACTGCATGTACGGTACGCAGTACATGAAGCCCACCTGCATATGGACGAACTCAGCACCACCCACGCCCTTGCTACGCTGCACTGCTTCGACACCATGCGCGTGCAGATGGGCAACCGGTGCTCACCCAGAGACTGCTCAGCTGGGACCTCATCCGCAGCAGACTGGAGCGGGCCAATCCGCGAGCGTATATCCCGTACCAGCGCCCCTGCTGCGACAACTTTTCCGACATCTACGCCTCCGCAAGACTGAAGACCCGCTTTAGATTCCAAGCGGCACCCTTCTTCGTGAAAGTGGTGCCCTGGTAGCGGCAGGCAAGTTGTGCTCGAAGAGGAACCAGGGAAACTAAGAACTGGAAACGGAAAGGAACCAGAAAACCTAAGAACTGGAACTTAGATGGGTACCTTAGCGGAGTGATCCCAGGAGGTAGACCACTCCTAAGGGGGGGAGAGTTGTGCCCGGAGGCACAGCGTGAGCCGATATGCCTATGCGTGTGTATGTGTGCCATCGGGAGTAATCTGGGATTGGCACGATGACAGTGAAATTGGGCTTGAAATCACGATGAGAATGAGTACCAGATGTCCGGGGTATGACAGTATGACACTATGACACTATGACAGTATGACAGTATGACACTATAGTAGTATGACAGTACTGTGGGGGGTGTCATCGTGGCACTCAGTCAGACCCTCGAAGAATGGTCAGATTCGCATCGGGGTCGAAAAGACAATGAAACCGAATATCAGATGTCAGGGCTATGACAGTATGACAGTATGACACTATGACAGTATGACAGTGCAGTAGTACGACAGTACGTACTGTGTGGCAGTCATCGTGTCAGTCTGTCGACATAGCATCTGAATCGAGAATGACGAATCGGAATTAGAAATGAAATCGGATCGGGAATTGAACTTTGAGCCGAAGTGTGACATCGGCTGCCGAGTGGTTGACCCTGCAACCTGAGTGACGAGTGAATAAGTGGAGCACTTGAGAAGTGTTTAGCCTTCAGAACTCGGAACCGAATTATCGTTTGTACCTCAATCTGGCCCTGATCCAGTATATTATAAAATCCGAATTGTGTACCTTTGCACGTTCAATCAAAAATATATTTCCGAGCATCTGTCGTAGTGCCCCAGGCACACTCTTTACGGGACATTGGGGAATGAGCTCCTTATTTTCTCATTAGAATGTATCGTTTGGTAACATTCTAGGATCGGGTGTGGTAAGTTCCATAATCTTGCCGGGGTGCATTGCTCCTTATTAATGTTCTTTATGGGGGTGTGATGAGCTCCGTTAAAATGATTTTCATCAAGGGTTAATGTCACTCTTTACGGGACATTGGGGAATGAGCTCCTTATTTCTCATTAGAATGTGTCTTTTTAGTACCATTCTAGGATCGGGTGTGGTAAGTTCCATAATCTTGCCGGGGTGTATTACTCCTTATTAATATATTTTATGGGGGTGTGATGAGCTCCTCTAATCTGATTTTCATCGGGGAGGTGTCACTCCTTATGTGGCATTACGGAACGAGTTCCTTTTCTTCTTTTTTGGAATGTGTCTCGTACCATTCTAACATGGGTGTGGTGAGCTCCATAATCTTACCGGGGTGTTTTGCTCCTTATTATGTATTTTGTGGGAGTATGATAAACTCCAATGATCACATTTTCATTCGGTGTGGTAAGTTCCTTAACCTTACCGGGGTGTTTTGCTCCTTATGTGATGTGCAGAATTTACCGAATTCGTTGAACTCTTCTTTACCTTCTACGAATTGTGGTACTAATGTGGTTGATCAATCGGCATGTCTTATTACTCGAGTTGTTGATCAACCATCGTTTACGGATTCTTGTTCGATTTGCCTTCTTCACATGCGCTCGGCGACATTTATTATGACGCCTTGTGGTCATTTCTTTCATAAGAAGTGTCTTCGTTTATGGGTGGAAAAAACGTATACTATTTTGTCTATGTACATTGATCCTCATGCGGTTTTGGAGATAAACGCTGCTGTGTTGTGTGTTATGGCGGCACGCGGTTGGTTCCGTGGACGGTCAGACTTCCACCAAGGCCAACCCAATAATAGTGAAGGACCTGATCTACCTCATTAGCGACACCTTCCCTACGGTCCTAGGAAATTGTAGTATGTGTACTAAAGGTGTACTAAAGGCATACTAACAGCAGTATATGTAGTCAAGTTAGTATGCCGCTAGTATGCGGTTAGGATACCGTTACGGTCAGGGAAGATATCTTCCTGGGATTGGCCGGCCCGGGGCCGTGTCACGGAGGCCCGGGCCGAAGGCGGGCCGAAGGAAAAGTTGCGGATGGGCCGAGTCGCATTGAGGGGAAAATCGATAAATTTCCAAAATTTTGTCGATTTTTGACAAATTGTCATACTTAAAATTAAAATTTTGCGCCTGCGGCGGGCAATTTTGGGTTCGGGCCGAGACGGGCCGACATGTGGCCGAAGTAAATTCCCAATGCGGGCCGAGTCACCTCCGCGGAAGATATCTACCCTGGTTACGGTACCTACTACGTGAGACTAGATATTAACGGCATACTAACGCCATACGTCTTAACGACCCGTTAGTACGTGCATATAATGCCGTTAGGACGCCCCTAACACATGCATCTTAACTGGTTTTAGAATGCCGTTATGATGTTCATAGGACGACGTTAGGACATACTGACATATGCATATTAACAGGCGTTAGGATGCCATTATGATGCTCGTAGGACGACGTTAGGACATACTAGTAACACATGCACTATAACTGGCGTTAGGATGCCATTATGATGTTAATAGGACGACGTTAGGACATACTAACACCGACACCCTAAAGGCGTCCTAACGACATGCTATCTGGGACATAGTAAAGGCATACTAACGTTGGTTTTAGCATAGCTTTAGTGTGTTAGGGCGCATACTAAACGCATACTAACTATGCCATAACTACACAAGCAGTCTAACGCGAACGTTGCGAGTATTCATATCGGGGGAAGCTAGCACCCACGCACTCCGACGAATGGCCTTTTCGAGCCTACGAAAAGGACAACGATTTTCGCCCATTTCCGGACCCAAAAGTTTTTGCACGCCAAATTATTTTGACAAAGCGTTTAGAGAGAGTCTCCAAAAGGTCCCGCAAACTTCAAACACGCGATTCGGATACCGAATCAAAATCTTCTAGCACCCGCGCTCTCAAAATAGCCTTTTCAGGCCCAAACACAGCGTTCGTTTGGCCCATTTTCGCACCCCGAAGTTTTTTTGAATGATATTTTTCGCGACAACATGTTTAGAGAGGGCCCCCAAAAGGTCCCACGAACTTCAAACACGCGATTTGGATACCGAATCAAAATCCTCTAGCACCCGCGCACTCAAAATGACCTTTTCAGGCCCAAAACCAACGTTTTTGGCCCATTTTCGAACCCCGAATTTTTTTCAAAGATTTTTTGGGGTGACAGAGTCTTTAGAGAGGGCCCCAAAAAAGTCCCACGAACTTCAAACACGCCATTCGGGTACCTAATCAAAATCCTCTAGCACCCGCGCACTCAAAACGGCCTTCGTCAGGCCCAAAACCAGCGTTTTTGGCCCATTTTCGCACCCCGGAATTTTTTGAAGATTTGTTCGTGACAGAGTCTTCAGAGAGGGCCCCACAAATGTCCCACGAACTTCAGACACGCCATTCGGATACCTAATCAAAATCCTCTAGCACCCGCGCACTCAAAATGGCCTTTTCAGGCCCAAAAACAGCGTTTTTCGCCTCCGGCGAGCTGATTTTTTTTTGGACAAATTTTTATCTCACCGGGCCTTAGGAGTGTCCTGCCCATTTCCCGCAACTCCTAAAAGTTGTAAATGTTACATTATGCATGTGACCACTTTGTGACATCCGAGCTTTTTGCGACGGCTCTGCTCCGGCGGCCAATCTTCCCAAATACTGAATTGGAAGAAACGGCCTATGAATCGAAGCTGCTGCTAGCGCCAAAGCATGGAGTTACATCTAGCTGGGTTGAGAATGAAAGGTCCCTTAGAGCAAGCAGACATTCCCTTTAGCCGCCTGTCCGGATGTACCGGCTGGCCCTGCAGTGCACCTCCAGCCTTCGGGATGAGGTGGTGTCACGGAGGTGACCACGTTCTCCCCCCATAAGGGGGGAGCAGTGGCACACCCCAATATCACCCCTCGACCGGATGTCACTTGCCGTGCAGTCTGTGCACGTGTGTCACGACTTCCCGAAACCTAAAGACAGTCTGTTATTCCTTTTATCCGACTTTAGACATCGAGCCTCACCGTTCCCGCCGTGTTTCACACTGTTGTGCACTATACATATACTGCATTGTAGTCGTATACAAGTATACGTTGTAGTTGTGTGTGTGCATATATATATATGTATATATATATATATATATATATATGCCATTTCCTGAAAAGTCTGCTATGATGAAAGCAGCCTGAATGTAGACAGTTGTGAACTACGATTCTGCAACCCGGTGAACTCCCACCCCAGGATGTTTTCACGAAGATGCATTCCTAGAGAACATATGAAGACGGCACTAAACCCCTTTTTGTCACAATGGAAGGCTAGGCTGGGATGGGCTGGCGATGGATGCATGTGTAAAAAGTTTTACGGGGTTAGGCAGAAAAGTCTACGCGGAACCCCTCATTTTGATGGAGGAGTGAAGGGAGGCTAAATCTGCGGTCATGATGACCTTAGCAAGGGGTTTAGAGGCTGCCACAACTACACCGGTATTTGAAGCAATATGGATCCTGCCACTTTCTCCAAAGAACCTGCAGAAGTGGAGGGGAACGAAAGGGCTTTCAGCTGATATTCAAATACCCTACGGGGACTATTCCCTTCCTCCCTCACGACTATTTGACAGGAAAGGGACCTTACACCTTACCGGGAGAGGGGTGCTATAAGGACAGGTATTCTGATGTGGTAATCATATCGATTGACAGTGCACTTAAAGGATGCACCATAAGCAGCAAGCTTGATACTGTGGTTACACTATTGATTTTATCCCCCCCCCACACCATCAATAATTCTTTATTTTCAATAGTATTTTGAGTCGACGCCGAATTAATTATTTTTTGAAAAGGGGCCTATCGCACGACTATCGCACGCTGAAAATTATTTAATTTTCGAACTATTTCTTGTCGCTTATTTCTCACATATTCCACTTGAGACTTAATTAATAACCAACCTATTTATCTATTGATACACACCGCTCATACCACATAATATATATCATACCCTTGCATATCACTATGTTGCATGATACGCCCCCCCCCCGGGCGTAAATTACGCGTAAATTACGTATTTCGGGCCTTGTGAGTTTTACGCGTAACACGTAACACGCCATAGGAATCTCACCCAAAGTAAACTGCCGTTCTCAAACGCTGTTTTTTTCGGGCGACCAACGACGACTTTCGACTTGCATAAGGCTCCGTAAGCGATAAGGGACCACTTCTTCTTGGTCTTGGGAAGGAACTTCGGGTCAGGGTCGTCTTCGGTTGGTTCGATAGCCGATACAGGCCTATTCACCTTCGGGTCGTTGTTGACGTGGGAACGTTCCACGACCCTCACTTGGAGGCTCGAGAGAATCGATGCCTGCGGCAATTTATCCAAACGGCGACGCTTCGCCACCATATCACCCAGTGTGACCGGTTGACACTGGCATGGCGATCCTAATCCGCGGATTTTGCATATCAAACATTCGTGCTCTGTGGCACTCATCTTTTTTGTTTCTCAGAAGCAGATCACACAACAGTTTCGAGTGAGAGTTTGAAAGAAAGGTGCTGCCGGATGCCGAGTGCGCCGTGCGTGAACCGATTGCGATAGAACACAACGTGGCCTCTTATCGTATGTACGTATGAGATATTATCTGTCTATCGTATGCACACTGTATATCGGTCTGGACCAATAATTATCCCGCTATTTATTTGTCTTGTGACACATGTGTGCCCACCGCCTTATATATTTTCCCAACTATTTCTTGTCCCTATTGCACAAACACAGGATCTCGAAATAATTAATTAATTGACTATTTCCTTGTTGGTCACTTGTTTGGGGTCAGAGATATTTATTTTCCATGAATTGTTTTCGGATTTCGATAATTTCGGTGAATAATTAATTATGGGTAAAATCAATAGTGTAACCACAGTAATCACACGTCACCTATTAAGGTGACCCAATGGTTTGTAAATGTTGTTCCAGAAAAAAACTCTCGCTGAAACTGCTCAGCGAGACGGAGTTCCTAGAATATCATAGAGAAGGCAATGTATGTCATACAGGTAGTGCTCCCTCCCATATACTATCGCATGTCCATGGAGTGCTACGGGCAAGGCTTTTGAGATTGCTTGCTATAACGGGGCCCACTTAGACGACATAACGCAGCTGGAAAAGAAAAGGCCGGTTCTGAGCACGGCACTGTGGCCCAGAGAGGGATGGGATACCTCCCAGGAAGGTTTGGCGCTGTTTTGAAGGCAGTGTGAGTCCGAGAGCGAGTTGTAAAGCCTCTCATTAAAACGCTGTCAAGAATGTGTGGGGACCATGCTAGCTAGAAAACGTTACCTATGCCACAAGGAGGACTGGACGGCCAAAACTAAGGTGCTCGATGAGGCGCCAAGCTTACAAAAACTTGACATAAATGGTAAAAATTATGCAACTCGCATAAAGGACGCGGCACATCCAAATGGACATGAGCTGACCTCCTCCTCCCCCTCCCCCTCCCTCCCCTGAGGGCTCCTAGAAACTCCGGTCACCAGGGGATACAACCTGACCACCTCCCTGAGCTTCTTCTCCACGCCTCCCCGCCTCCACTCGCCTCCTTCCTCTTCATGCAGCATTGGATCCATTACATTGCCGGCCGGTGTTTTTCGCTTTTGAGAGGCCTGCACACCTTTCGCTAGTGTAGTGCCGCTCACTCTCTGCTGAAAGGGGGAAATCTTCCTCTGCATGTATGGGCTCGTTATGCACGCGGGAAACTGTGTATCTTAGAGTAGACGCTTCGAGGGCTTCGCCTTACACGTCGACGCAAATGTATTATTATTATTATTGATTCTAATATACGCTATACATTATTACGGTTGTTGGAACCATATACACAATATACTCATCATTCCCAATGATTAGTATCCATGATGCTTAATCGACCATACGATGCCACCCTACAAACTCGTGGGATGACCTGGCAACAACCGACGATGCATTCAAATTCGTCTAGTCGGGCATATCATATTAAGGACGCATACTATACAACTTCAGATTTGAATTCATAATACACACGTGGTAGTCTGCTAACCTTGTTCCGTAAACGGAATGCGTTTGTGGAATTTGTCAATCCTGAGAATGCAATGAAACGATATTCCTTATCAGTAATGTGTTTTTTGTTGCAAGCTATACATTTTTGTGCATTAATGGTGTTTGTTGCTTTGAGGGCAAATTTGTTGTATGCGACAATTTGTCATCTTCGGAGAAACTGTGTTGCATGCACAGCTCGAGGCCCCGAGCGGGTAGTTTGTGTCGCCAACACTCCGATTGGCTCCTCGACTCTATACCACGGCAAAATTATCTCCGACTGTCCTGCACGGAAGGCATGCACCGCTGGGCAAGATTAGTACTCGAGCCGGGGACGACAACTGGGATCGATACCCCATCATGTAGTTTCATGTCGTCTAGGATCAGAGTACTAATCTCGCCCAACGCCGCTTGACTTCTGTGCAATGCGGGTGAAATACATTTTACCGTGGTAGAATCGACGAGCCAATCACATCTCTTGAACCATCGCATGCATGCTTTCAACCAGGCAAAGCGCAAACCTCGAACTTTGCAATAATGGGGATCGATTTCGATACAACCTTTTGAGGAACATAACAATCAAAATGGCACTTCGCATTTCGGCATGGCATTTTAAAATCACGGCATGCAACCAAAAACATAATTTCCACAACAAAAAGCAGAGGGTTCCCCTATAGCAAATCTGTTCTGCTTGAGTGTTTGACTTCACAATCTGGATCTGTGATATCAATATCCTCGCTATCTGATGATAAATGAGCTTCTCTCTGATCGCCTCGGTCATTGGACGGGTCGAATCCAGGTTCAAAACATTCATCCTCATGCTCGCTGAAATTTGGAAACACACCAGCCATATCAATATGCGACAGTGAGATGTACATGACGAAAAGCACACACTGAACGGCACGAGATCAGCCGACAAAAGCCAGCCCATCATCATCCCAGTGGATGTGGAAAGCAAATCAGGAGCAGGGCGGGGCCGTGACAAGATACCACCAACTCATACATATTCCCAACCCAGATGCAAAGCAGCATGGAAAGATGATACGATGTGACCGATCATCGCCCAACAATAGTTGGTCCCTGGGTTACGGAGTAAGCGGACCCTGCTGGCATGCCCCCCAGTGGCTCACGGTCGATGGATGGGACCCGTTGGTCCATGGTTATGCCATGAATGCAGTCACACCACACAGCATGGACACCCCATGTCAAAAAATGAAAACATGCGGGCACCTAAGTGCTCCCCACAAAAATCAAGGGAAAACACAGAACGTGGACTTCACCACCCTCTGCCTCTCCTTGCAGCAAAGGCAGACGAATCCACCGAGCTCTCCAAGAGGCAGTGCCCGCCAGAATGGCACCACAGGGACAACCGCCTCCCAAAACCCACTTCCATCCGGCGGCCGTCCCCGTTCACAGCGATGCGCCAGTACCTCACATCAGGGTCAAAGAACACAAGTCCCCCGGCACGTGTAATAGCCATGAGCACTGGACACGGAGAGGGAGCAAGCGTCAGACAAATCCAAGACACTCCCAAAGAGCGAGCCGCCGACGAATCCCTGACGCCCTCAACGAGGCAGTACCGGTCAGAAAGGTACCACAGCGACAGCCATATCCCATCATCCAAAGCACTCCAGTGGCTGCCCCCGTTAACAACGAGATGCCAGTACCCCATGACGTGGTTGTCGATCACCAGTCCCCCGGCCGATGAAAAAGCCCCAAGGCACTGGACATAAATAGAGCCAGCCGCAGACGAATCCTCGACGCCCTCAAAGAGGCAGTACCCGTCCGAAGGGTACCACAGGGACAGCCACATCCCATCATCCAAAGCACTCCAGTGGCCGTCACACACACACACAATCACACAGTGAGTTTGCCACCCTCTCGCATGGGATGGGCCTGACTAAAAAGAAAAAGAAAAAATGTGACTCTTCCTACTGGAAGGGCCTGACTAAGGCGGCGAGGGTGAGCAGTGCGGCCTGGCTTGGTGGATTTGCGCAAGTCTGGGAGGATATGCGGGAGGTCTTTCCGACAGTGACGGCGAGGACCGAGGACCTCGGGGATGAAAGCGACTTGCCGTACGTCAATTCTTTGCAAGCAGCCATGCAGAAGGTGTCGGAGGCGGTGGAGGTGATTGGGGAGGCGAGGGGAGCACATGACCATTTGCCACCACAAGTGCCAAAGGCGGACGACGTCAAGAAGTTGAGTGATTACAGCAGGTCTCAAAAACGTGCCCAACGGGTCTATGCTGCTGTCCTCCACTCTGCGGATTGGCTTTGGCTGGCTGGGCACGTGGGGGCGTCTCGGCTCCCCTGGCTTTTCTCGGTGACCTTCAACAGCGTTGGGCCTGCTTTCTTGAGGGGTGTTCCATGCTGCCCAGCCCTGGAGCTCAGTTCGGCGGAATACCGGGTGGCCCTGCGGCACATTCTTCATGCGGAGCAGCCCCTCCTTGGCCAAGTGGAGGAGTGCCCCGATTGTGGAGGAGAGCAGGATCCCACCGGGACACACTTCCTGGCATGCCGGGGGGGAGTGGGGGCTGGGGGAGGAAATTGGTACTCTTTCATCCACCACAAACTGCAGAGGGTGCTATTCGAGGTGGCCAAGTATGCTTATCCGTTGGTTGGTACGGCGCGGCCAACGTCAGACGCGCACCTGGTGGCGGCCATGATGGCCCCCGGTGCGGCAGCGAAGAAGGTAGAGGAGAGCAAGGTGGCAACGTACGGAGATGTCCGTCCACATCACTTCTTTGGGGTATAAGTGTACGGTGGGCTAGGGCCTGCGGCGTATGGATTCCGAAGGAAGACGCAGCGGCGCTTCAGGGAGCGGCGGTACATGGAGGAGAACGCGGAAGGGGGAGAGCAGGTGGACGGCGACAGAGACGAGGACGGGGATGAAGAGGCGGCAAATGGCGGGGTTGTGGGCTGGAAGGAGAAGTGGATCCGGCTGCTTTTTTTTGCGCTTGCACGAGGGGTCGCAGGGCTGATCATCATGCCGGTTGTGAGGCGGTGTCCGGCCGGATGTGGGTGGCGCTGGGTTGGCGGAGGGCGTGTGAGAGGTGGCATGGGCCCGGATCTGGATCAGGGGGAGGTGGATCGACGGGAAGGGGCGGAGAGGTTGGCGCTAATGGATAGAGCATGGGAGGACGCGTTCGAGGAGACAGACTATGCCACGCAGGATGGATCTGGTGGTGGGACGCAGGAATCTAAGGGAACGCAGCGTAAGCAGTCTGAGCAGGCCTTTGGTGGGGCAGGCGAGGCAGGCGCGATGGCATCGAGGCTTTTGGAGAGCACGGAGGATGTGCGGCGGGAGGTGGAGCATCTGGGCACTGTGGGGGGTCAAGGAAGGGGCACCGCCGAGGCGCTATCTGGGGGGGCGCGGGCGGGCACAGGCGGGCTCAGCCAGGCGGCGTCAAGTGTCGAGGATATCTTGAATAAGTGGGATGACCTTTCGTCGCCAGGCCCAGAGGGTGGGGTCTGGACTCAGGAGCAGAGTGGGGCCTCGCCGGAGCAAGCAATGGCCTTGGCTGAAGGAGGGGTGGCCACCTTGATGGGGGCGAGCAGGCGGGTGGCCGGCCTTCTTGAGGGGGTTGTTGGCATGGAGGAAACTGGTGAGGGTGACGGGGGAGATGTGGGGAGGTCCGCGGGTGGAGTTGACACACGCCGGGCCCCTCAGAGCCCGGGGGGCCATCCCGGCAGCGATGACCACTTACAACAGGTTGCACGGCAATATACGGCATCTCATCAGCTTCCGCGCCCACAAGGCGAGGTTGTTGGCCGTGCCGGAACTAACAGCTCTTGGGAAGGCGACGACCGGATGGTGAACTATTGGCCACTGGGAGGGCTTGGGACATACAGGCGACTGTGGGGATGGGACCCCAAGTAGGGACAGTGCGGCACGACAGTTGTAGGGCGAGTGTGGAGCGCATTGCTCAAGTTCGCAGCTTCCTCGCAAGGCAATCAGTGCAAAGGCTTCAGTCATGTGGAGTTGGTGCTGGGGGTAGAGGGCTACAGGCGCAAGTTGGTGGCGGGGGCGCAGGTTCGGATGAGAGCGGCTCAGTTTATCATTCTCAGCCGCTTGGGACAGCCCTTGCGGATTCTGGCTGTGGCGTGGGTGGGCAAGCTCTCTTGAGACCAGGCTCTCGGGCGTGTAGGGGGCAGCGGGGTGGTCCCGAATGTGGGCTTGGTGGTGAAAAGACGGCTCGAGTGGCGGAGGTGAGCTGGCTTCAGAGACACAGCAGCAGTGCGCCGGCAGGGCAGTCGCAGAGGGGCTCAGGTGGCCCAGTGAGGCTCAGGGAGCAAAGGGGTGGTCTTGCGCATGGGCTTGGTGGTGGAGATATGGCTCGCGCAGCTCGGGGGGCAGGGATGAGCCAGCTTCAGGCAAAAGGCAGCAGTGCGCTGGCGGTGCGGATGCAGAGGGGCTCGGGTGGCTCAGCAAGGCTTAGGGGGGCCCATTCTTCACTAGTAATAAGCTCCGGAGAATCCAGATAAGTGTCCCGAAGTGTGTGCTGAATCCTTTGATCCCCGGCGTGGGTACATAGTGCAGCCGGTCTTCTGTGGCTACGGGTTGCCAAAGGAGTCGGTCCAAGGATAAGCACACACAGGCACAAGGCAGCAGTGCGCGGGCGGTGCGGATGCAGAGGGGCTCGGGTGGCTCAGCGAGGCTTAGGGGGTCCCATTCTTCACGAGTGAGCTCCGGAGAATCCGGATAAGTGTCCCGAGGTATGTGCTGAATCCTTTGATCCTCGGCGTGGGTACATAGTGCAGCCGGTCTGCTGTGGCTACGGGGTGCCAAAAGAAGTCGGTCCAAGGATAAGCCACACACATTATCCCTGGCGTGGGTACATAGTGCAGCCGGTCATTTGCGGCTACGGTGTGCCAAAGGAGTCGGCCCAAGGATAAGTACATCACACTTAATGGCATGAGATCAGCCGACAAAAGCCAACCCACCATCATCCCAGTGGATGTGAGAAGCAAATCAGGAGCTTTTCAGGTGTACATCAGACAAATAGAATCTACCCGACCCGGGTGGGGGGGGCTGTGACAAGATACCACAAACTCATACATACTTTCAACCCAGATGCCATGCACAGCAGCATGAAAAGATGATACGATGCGACCGATCATCGCCCAACAATTGTTGGTCCCAGGGTTACGGAGTAAGCGGACCCTGCTAGCATGCCCCCCAGTGGCTCACGGTCAATGGATGGGACCCGTTGGCCCATGGTTATGCCATGAATGCAGTCACACCACACCGCATGGATATCCCATGTCAAAAAATGAAAACATGCGGGCACCTAAGTGCTCCCCACAAAAATCAAGGGAAAACACAGAACGTGGACTTCCCTCTGCGCTCTGCCTCTCCTTGCAGCAAAGGCAGACGAATCCACCGAGCCCTCCAAGAGGCAGGGCCCGCCAGAATGGCACCACAGGGACAACCGCCTGCCAAAACCCACTTCCATCCGGCGGCCGTCCCCGTTCACAACGACGCACCAGTACCTCACATCCGGATCAGAGAACACGAGTCCCCCGGCAACTGTAATAACCGTGAAGCACTGGACACAGAGAGGGAGCAAGCGTTAGACGAATCCAAGACACTCCCAAAGAGCGAGCCGCAAATGAATCCCTGACGCTCTCAGAAAGGCAGTACCCGCCAGAAAGGTACCACAGGTCCTTTGGCACCCCGTAGCCGCAGAAGACCGGCTGCACTATGTTCCCACGCCGGGGATCAAACATTTCAGCACTCACTTCGGGACACTTATCCGGATTCTCCGGAGCTCACTCGTGAAGAATGGGACCCCCTAAGCCTCGCTGAGCCACCTAAGCCCATCTGCATCCGCACCGCCCGCGCACTGCTGCCTTGTGCCTGTGTGTGCTTATCCTTGTACCGACTCCTTTGGCACCCCGTAGCCGCAGCAGACCGGCTGCACTATGTACGCCGGGGATCAAAGGATTCAGCACACACTTCGGGACACTCATCCGGATTCTCCGGAGCTTACTGGTGAAGAATGGGACCCCCTAAGCCTCGCTGAGCCACCCGAGCCCCTCTGCATCTGCACCGCCAGCGCACTGCCGCCTTATGCCTGAAGCCGGTTCATCCCTGCCCCCCGAGCTGCGCGAGCCATATCTCCACCACCAAGCCCATGCGCAAGACCACCCCTCTGCTCCCTGAGCCTCACTGGGCCACCTGAGCCCTTCTGCGGCTGTCCTTCCTGCCTGCGCACTGCTGTTGTGTCTCTGGAGCCGGCTCACCTCCGCCAATCGAATCACCCCTCCACCACCAAGCCCACATCCCACATCACCCCGCTGCCCCCTGCAGCCTGATCTCAAGAGAGCTTGCCCACCCACGCCACGGCCAGAATGCCCAAGCCCTGTCCCAAGGGGCTGAGAATGATAAACTGGGTTACCCTCATCCAAACTTGCGCATCCGCCACCGACTTGCGCCTGTACGTAGATGTATGTGTGTGTATGCTTATCCTTGCGACTCCTTTGGCACCCCATAGCCACAAAAGACCGGCTGCACTATATATGTACCCACGCCTGGGATCGAAGGATTCAGCACTCACTTCGGGACACTTATGCAGATTCTCCGGAGCTCACTCGTGAAGAATGGGACCCCCTAAGCCTCGCTGAGCCACCTAAGCCCATCTGCATCCGCACCGCCCGCGCACTGCTGCCTTGTGCCTGTGTGTGCTTATCCTTGTACCGACTCCTTTGGCACCCCGTAGCCGCAGCAGACCGGCTGCACTATGTACGCCGGGGATCAAAGGATTCAGCACACACTTCGGGACACTCATCCGGATTCTCCGGAGCTTACTGGTGAAGAATGGGACCCCCTAAGCCTCGCTGAGCCTCCCGAGCCCCTCTGCATCTGCACCGCCAGCGCACTGCCGCCTTGTGCCTGAAGCCGGTTCATCCCTGCCCCCCGAGCTGCGTGAGCCATATCTCCACCACCAAGCCCACGCGCAAGACCACCCCTCTGCTCCCTGAGCCTCACTGGGCCACCTGAGCCCTTCTGCGGCTGTCCTTCCTGCCTGCGCACTGCTGTTGTGTCTCTGGAGCCGGCTCACCTCCGCCAATCGAATCACCCCTCCACCACCAAGCCCACATCCCACATCACCCCGCTGCCCCCTACAGCCTGATCTCAAGAGAGCTTGCCCACCCACGCCACGGCCAGAATGCCCAAGCCCTGTCCCAAGGGGCTGAGAATGATAAACTGGGTTGCCCTCATCCAAACTTGCGCATCCGCCACCGACTTGCGCCTGTACGTAGATGTATGTGTGTGTATGCTTATCCTTACGACTCTTTTGGCACCCCGTAGTTGTGTGTGTATGCGTATCCTTGCGACTCCTTTGGCACCCCGAAGCCACAGAAGACCGGCTGCACTATGTACCCACGCCGGGGATCAAAGGATTCAGCACACACTTCGGGACACTCATCCGGATTCTCCGGAGCTCACGAGTGAAGAATGGGACCCCCTAAGCCTCGCTGAGCCACCCGAGCCCCTCTGCATCTGCACCGCCAGCGCACTGCCGCCTTGTGCCTGAAGCCGGTTCATCCCTGCCCCCCGAGCTGCGCGAGCCATATCTCCACCACCAAGCCCACGCGCAAGACCACCCCTCTGCTCCCTGAGCCTCACTGGGCCACCTGAGCCCTTCTGCGGCTGTCCTGCCGGCGCACTGCTGCTGTGTCTCTGGAGCCGGCTCACCTCCGCCAATCGAGCCACCCCTTCACCACCAAGCCCACATCCCACATCACTGTGTGTGTGTGTGTGTGTGTGTGTGTGTGTACTGATCCTACCAAGCTGGTATCTAGGTAGGAGGGCGTGGCAGCCTTATAACAACCCACTTCATAAGTTGAAGGATGAGTTTCGTTTCTTTATTTTCTTGCTTGTAAGAGAAATGCGATTCAACCAATCAAAGCTATAATAATGCATTTTGCTTTTTGGCTATAAGATCAAGTAACAAAGGAAATCTAAACTTGGAGAACTAGGACCCATCACATCAGATGAATAGTTTGCACATCCGTTTGGGCAAACTTTGAGGATTACTATTACGTATCTTCCAAAATATTATGCACTGAGGAATAGACAGTAGTAAAACTCAGTGACAACTCCGGGTTGAACCTCAACTCCAACTGATTTATCACCTAATCAAACATAAAGTGATACTGAGTGTGATGCAGCATGAGCTACATTTGGCATGAGAACAAGTAACTGGCTTGGCACACACAGGGTCTTCATAACTATGGAAGGTCCAGAACCGTCACTTTTCGGCCAAAAACAAGTTAGGGTTGCGTTTGGATTCGTAGCATGCAAACCGTCACAGGTATTCATGATCTGAAAATTGCTGATTTTTTTTCAGCTCAACTCCAGTTCACCAAAAAAACTCCGAAAACTCAAATGGAAAATTTGGATCCGTCACAACGACTTGAAAACGGTCACGAAATTGAAGCTTTCGTGACCGTTTTGCGATCGATGTCACGACTTCAAATTTTCGGTTTGAGCTTTGGGGACTGTTGCATCAAACTACAATTGAGCTGAAACGTGAATACCTATAGCGGTTCGCATTCTATGAACGCTTTCCTCACGTGTTTTTTTGCAGTTTTCTATACAATACAACTCTAACTTTGGCCACGATTGGACCCGCGGTACTTGCAAAGACCCCATACTTTACAGGCCCACTTAATTCCTACATCTATCTAGGGTGGTTAAGCAAGCAAGGGTGGGTGGCAAACCTTAAGATAGTCACGGCGATCGACACTGTAAATCTTGCCTTTGACATCCTGCTGGTGGGATGACAATCGAGCTTTAGAGGATTTCCTGAGATTGCCCGGGTGTGACTCCCTTTGCTGGGTGGTGGCGTGCCAGGTCATAACACACATGTTAGCACCAAAGAGCAGGTCCACCCCGAAGTCAAAATACATCTGCAGGTTATTGAGGGCTGCACATCCCGCAAAGCTCCACCCAAGTTCCCCCCGTGAAAAATTTGAAGTATATTTGCATAACATCTATATGTGTGTGTGTGTTGTCACCACTAGCAGAGCCACTGCGCATAATATCTTGTATGGGTAATGCGTGTACACTGCAACACATATATCACATCAAGATATATACAAGAGAAATCCTTCAAATTAGCTGGTTAAACTATTACAGCTTACAAATGACGAGGGTTGAACATACTGCATAGGCATGTATGTGTTCCAGAATATTTCATTTTTACCAGCTGCTGATTATTCGAACTTCTAAATGTTACAACCTATTTCTAAGTCAATGACATGTGCAAGGATAACCATTATCAAATTTGATTCAATTTGCTCAAATATCCAATTTCCCATGGTTTGACTACTTGTGGACCCACGGTAATTGAGAAAAGTGAGACTTTTTGTTTCTGGCGATCGCGATGACTTCTCGCTCAATTTTGGTGCCATCTGAACTTGGACCTTTAGTGGTGAATTCCAATTTAGCTGAAAATTTAAGCACAATTCACAACACCCCTGTATCCATTCCCAGGTCATGAATTCAAACCCTAAGTACTTCTATTCGCGACTTTGAAAGCAATGTTGGATGTATTCTGCATAAAAATCGGTCACAACATACTCTTCTGACTACTCCTTACCTTGTGCTAAACGTGCTGCCCTCGATGCACCAAGGGGGAAGAGTGACAATTTCCTAGTTGAATTGAGTGATAATAGTGCTTCAAGGGTTGGCGAGAGATATAGCATCCAGATCGGTAGGGACTTACCCACGCTTGCTAGAGCCAAGCGAACGGGGAATGCCCATAACTGTTACACCATTCCAAGACCCAAAGCGTCATCGGGCACTGTTGGCTGAACTTCTCAAGCTATTCAAAGGGTATATCTAAGTAAAACCCTCGACCTTCGCCGACTATCTCTCTCCGGCACTCTCGGAGCCATATGCCTCAGCTTATGCACATTCTCATCACGTCTGAAAACAACTGGCAAGCAAACTGCGCTCATAAAGAGCAAACTCAGACTATCCCGCGGTACGCCTAATATAAGTAAGACCGGACGAGTCAAAGTCACTTCACTGTTTGCAAGGCAACGGCGCTTCAACATCGAAGGATACGTATCGCCTCGCTTATCGCACGCTCGACGGGCAAGGAAATGGAAGCGACGTAGCACCTCATAAGTCAGGAGGGCCACCAAGACATTCGTACACTGCTCTAACCAGCGCAAATATATGCACTTTGCTGGTAGCAGAAAGAGTCCCAAATAGAGCCGCCAATAGCTACCTTCTTTTTTGGGGTCTTGCCACCTGCACAGCCGTTCTCTCCCTCAGAAAGATGCACCAGGCCTTCAGTCCTTCAGAAAATTCCCGAAGTCGGTCTGCCATCCTAGAACCCTAGAGGGAGGCGAGGCGCCGCAGGTCGGCACGACCTTGTGAAACTGTCCAGCACCTGCAAGTCTTGTGTACAAACGCGTAAATTACTAAGAACCGGAGCTATCGGAGCAACGAAGCGATCATTGCAGTGCTCCTCGATTCAAGGGGACCTGAGTTAGAATATGAATCAAAATCGAAGAGGCAGGGACGGAAAGGCATGGAGGTGCCATTTCCATCGCGCAATACACTACGCACCGGACGTGCTTTCGGACATTCGCGAGCTTCCGCTGCTCCAATATTTCCTCCGTCAAAAGAATGCTCTTCGGTTTATATTTTGGCAAACGGCCAAATTGTAACGATTCGAACAAGCTCCTTCTTCTGGTCTTGCGTGCTACACGCGTGCGTCTTTCGTTAGGCTCCACCAAACAATTTTCCACCGCACGCGTCCAGTTACCATGCGCGCGTTCAAAATTTTCCGTCGCCTCAGGATCTGTTCGCACGCCAGCATCCGCGTCATCCAGTGAAGTTTCATCAATATTGGACACTGAACCCGCCTCAGTGGTTTCTAAGGCAATTCTTGCGGACGGATGGAACTCATCCGTGGATATTTCTTGAGAAATGGGGAGTAGAGTGGCTGTGTCCTCCTCGCCGTGCAGCGGGCCGTCTTTCGGTGGCATTCTTGTGCCACCATCAATCTGTTCGCTTGTCAGCTTGACAATGGGTTCACTTTCTCGCAAATTGAGGCAAAATGACCAAGCGTGGAGAACAAGGAAAGCGTTGAGGAGGTCATTCCAAGCGAAAATAAAGAGTCACAACAGCGTAGATTCAAAGAGTCTTCATTCAAATGTTGGAATATTCATTCGATTGTCACATATATATGGAATGGTTTGTTCAAAAAAGGTATGGTCGCTGACGCTCCAAAATACTTGTTCGGTGTTGGATTGCTGATGCTGTGAGATATAAAATATAATATAAAATATAACAAACAAAAAGATTTATATTCATGCGATCGACTCTGAATATATTTATAGGGGGTACGTGAACGTACAGGTGGGGAAAAAATAAACCCCCCCCTGAGTATCCATCATCCGCATCATCATCATGTGAAGAGTGAGAGACCCGCGGCAAATAGAGGCGGCGACCAAGAGGGGGTTGGGTACCTCTGGGGGCTCACTTCAGACCTCCTTCATTTTTTCTCTGATGACCTGAATTACATTATTAACGCCGTGAAGTCATACGCTGTCATTTATGCATGAACTG
>LGRX02001615.1:0-20259 GCA_001247695.2 Cymbomonas tetramitiformis | reverse complement strand
GACGTGCGTGAGCCGAACGCCAACCAACCCGACCTTCTCTACAACTCTACACCCCCCTCCAACTGACGACGGCTACACGACAAACGACTCTCCCTCCCATGACCTCACATCATCCGCCCCTCCCACGAGCTGCGTACACAGGCTGGGTGTGATCCCATGCGTGCAGAGCTGGCGCGGGTAAACTAGAGGGTGCGCCTGCGCATGACGTGTGTGAGCCGAACGCCCACCAACACACGACAAACGACTCTCCCTCCCATATCCTCACATCATCCGCCCCTCCCACGAGCTGCGTACACAGGCTGGGTGTGATCCCATAAGTGCAATGCTGGCGCGGGTAAACTAGAGGGTGCGCCTGCGCATGACGTGCGTGAGCCGAACGCCCACCAACCCGACCTTGTCTGATTCGACCATACACCATTGCACGACGAGCCAAGAGACATGCCCGTGGTAAACACGCGCACGCTTGGCTCAAGTCGACAACCCTGTTGAGGGGACACCATGGGCCTTACACCAAAGACGGAGTAAGTTGTAAACACTTTAGTGTCTACGACTTACCCACCACCCGATCCTACACCGGTGGCGGATCAAAGACACAATGAATAGCACGACGAGCCAAAAGACATGCCAGTGGTAAACACGCGCACGCTTGGCTACAAGTCGAGCTATTCATTGTGTCTTTGACTGTCCTTGTTCGATGTCTTTGCTTTTCGGACTCACATTTAAAGATCACGCTAAGAGGGTGCTCTATAGACTTGACAACCTACTCAAACAAAAAATTCAAGATTCCTAATAGATCCATGCAATTGTCATTAGAAGGCGAAATGTTGTCACGGGGATCATGGCCACCATGAATGCTACTATGGCACGTGCCCCTTTAAGGACAACGATTCCTACAAATCAAGTGAGTCACTAACCACTTGAATAATACGTGACTACGGATTCCTACAAATCAAGTGAGTCGCTAACCACTTGAATAATACGTGACTACGCATGTCAAAAGAACTTCGAAAGCAAAGGAGAAAGAAAGACGCATCGGACACACAAGTGCGATATGGAAGAGCGAGTATGGGGAACACGTCCGTATGCAAATTTCGCAAACTGTTATTGTTTTTGCCTAAAGTTGTTACCTTCTCATTATGACTTTCATGAGAGGCTTCAAGAATGCTTGGCATTACACGAGAGATCCACGGTTTTGGCACTGCACAAGAGTTCAGGCATGGCTAGCACAACTTCGGGTGAGTAACACGCAAGTTCTCAAAGTTTGAAAGGAGAAGGCTCTCTCCATTCATGCACACATAAAAAATTGTTACTAGTTTTTCAAGGGATAACAACTCCATAAAAAGGTTGCAAAGCTTCCATTTCGAAAGAAGGTTCGTTCCTCGTCATTCCCATCCACAGGATGGATACCTTCTGCAAAAATAGATCGTCTACATATCTACAAAGAGCCTGGTCAACAGGTTCGCATGCGTTGCTACATACCTCGAAATCGCGGCAACATTCACGAAGGGCACCTGGTGGCACCCCAAACAAAAGCTTTCAGCTTTCGCCTCCAAACAAAAGGGGTACGAGAAAGATAACGCACCTTTAATGTGTGGCACCTCGGACTTGCACCGAGATCTCCAAACCAAGATGGTTTGGTGCTCTACCTTTGAGCTAATGCCACAAAATTCTGTTGGGTTTGAAGATTTTCTGTACTCAAGTAAGGTGGGGTTCCTAGGTGACAACACATCTTTTCAAAGAAAAACTCAAACGCAAATGTAAAACATACCACATGTCCTAATTTTTCACGGGGAACTTCGTCGTGAAGTTAGAATTCACGTCCGGTCAACCGTCGTTCCGGAAAACGCACCTCTGCAAAAACTGTGACCAAAGGCCTGACCTACCCAAGGGAATACGCAACTTTCGGAAAAAATGTCCGATGAACGCAAATGAAAACGCAATTCGGGGTAGTTCTTCGCAAGGAAAGCGCCTGTTGCGTCACAATTGCCGGCAGGTTTCTCGTTTTCCCGCCAGCAAAAGGTCTGCGAATCTTGGCAGAAAATAAAAGAAGGCTTTCGCCTCCAAACAAAAGGGGTACGAGAAAGATAGCGCACCTTTAATGTGTGGCACCTCGGACTTGCACCGAGATCTCCAAACCATCTTGGTTTGGTGCTCTACCTTTATTTGAGCTAATGCCACAAAATTCTGTTGGGTTTGAAGATTTTCTGTACCCAAGTAAGGTGGGGTTCCTAGGTGACAACACATCTTTTCAAAGAAAAACTCAAACGCAAATGTAAAACGTACCACATATCCTAATTTTTCACGGGGAACTTCGTCGTGAAGTTAGAATTCACGTCCGGTCAACCATCGTTCCGGAAAACGCACCTCTGCAAAAACTGTGACCAAAGGCATGACCTACCCAAGGGAATACGCAACTTTCGGAAAAAATGTCCGATGAACGCAAATGAAAACGCAATTCGGGGTAGTTTTTCGCAAGGAAAGCGCCTGTTGCGTCACAATTGCCGGCAGGCTTCTCGTTTTCCCGCCAGCAAAAGGTATGCGAATCTTGGCAGAAAATAAAAGAAGGCTTTCGCCTTCAAACAAAAGGGGTACGAGAAAGATAGCGCACCTTTAATGTGTGGCACCTCGGACTTGCACCGAGATCTCCAAACCAAGATGGTTTGGTGCTCTACCTTTGAGCTAGTGCCACAAAATTCTGTTGGGTTTGAAGATTTTCTGTACCCAAGTAAGGTAGGGTTCCTAGGTGACAACACACCTCCTTTGCCTCTGCGAAGAAAGACCGCTGTCTCCCGTTTTCTCCATTGCAGCTTGCAGCTTTTTTTTTTTTTAACTCTCTTGCGAGAGTCAACCGCTCGTTTTCAAATCGTAAAGAACTTCAAGTCAAACACGACTTGGTGTGGCGCAGGCAACAGGCGGGATATCTCGCCTTGCATATCATCATCGCGCGCAATCGATCGCAAGCGCCATCGACTCGTCGTGATGACGGCCATGGCCATGCATGCGATTTCGCTATCTTATTATCTTAGTTTATATTCATGCACTCATCACCTGCTTGCCATGGAATTTCTATCATTTATACCGCGACTGTATGCCTTCCGCCATGTTCTCGCAATTTATACACGTCGATTAGCCTTTCTTTAAATTTATACAAGCGTTTAGGCTCTCGATCTCAGATTCTCGCCTGTCTCCGCGGCTTTTAGGGGCTTTTAGGGGCGTGTTTAGGACACCAAATCACAATTACCCAGCTTTAGGAGGCATTTTGACACTTTAGGACCATTCTCGATTTTTTAGTAAAACTTAGTGAATTTTAGTTAGAATCCTTGTTCAAGTGTACGTAAAAGTACACCTGAAAAATGTCAAACCGGTGACAGCGGTAAAGTGTTGTGCGTGTTCAAGTGTGGTCACACAAAATTGTTAGAAATGTGTCCCGCATGGTTTTCAATATTTATGAAAACTGTCGAAAGACTGCCAGTAAACTTGAAGTTATTAATTAGAATAATAATGTTTTAGGAAAACAGTCGGCTGACGGTATAGTTCTATTGGTAAGAAGAAATATGGAATCTCGAAATTTTGTAAAATTACGGCTCTAAAATTCACAATTTCAAATGAATATTTGAGGGGGGGCAGGTATTTCTTTTGGATATTTTTGCCACAAATACCGTTTACGAGGTTTCAAATTTTTGTGTATCCATATTTTACGGGGTAAAAATCAAAATTCAAACTTTTTAGAAACCTGAGTTCTTGTTTTTCACCCCGTGATTTTTTTCAATCCCCCAATTCTCCAATCCCCCAATCCCAATCGATGCATGCTCGCGTTTAATCAATAATATAGTCCACGCTTAGCTTGCGACAATCTGCCAAGGTACCCTATCAGCCTTGCCTCTTAAAGGGCCCTAGAAGCCTCCCGTTCGCAAGCAAGCAGAAAAATCATTAGCTAGATACCATACCTTCAAGATGACGTCGAGATTGCTCCATTCCGTGAAGTCTACACCGTTTAATCAATCATCTTGTCCACGGTTAGCTTGCGCAAATCTGCGAAAGTACCCTATCCGCCATGCCTATTAAAGGGCCCTAGAGGCCTCCCGTTCGCAAGCGAGCAAGAAGAAATAGTAGTTAGATGCCTTAACTTCAATATTCCGGCGAGTTTTCTTCAAATCATTAACTACACAACTTGCAATAAATTATCTTATCAGCCCTTGAGGCTGTTTTTCGTGAACCTGTTCCGTGGAAAAGAGATGGCGAAAACGGGCATTTAAGCGCTTCTGCCAACTAATGCCAGAGTTTCTCCGAGCCTCTTCGATCAACTGTAACGTCGACCCTCGCGGCCGCGCGACGCCGCTCGGGAAAAACTCACGGGGACAAGAGTAAACGTGACCCGTTTATTCGTCTCGGTGTTGCTCTATCCATCTCTATCTTAGGGAGGGTGATACCGCTGGGGCTCCACCCCCCCAGACCCCCCGTTCCTGGATTATATTATTAACGCAGCCATTCATGGGTGACCTTACTCATTTATACCGCACGCTGGGTACGTTTCAATTATTATTTACAATACACTCGGGCTTCAATTCATATAATATGGATACAACATACATTACACTTCTCTGTTCATGATTTGTATTGAATAGCAGCCGGCAGAAATGCTATAAAACGAATGATTGGGCTACTACTTTTATGTCCCGCTCCCCCAACGATCGACCTTTGGTCTTAAAATAGAAAGATAGTGATTACTTTTTTTAACGATGCCACAATGCATCCATATAAATATGGAAATCTAATTTGGGGCAGAGGCAAAGGATTTCTATGCCACGTGTATGGATAGCATTCACCGTGTCTGAATTCGCGTTATATAAATCTCGGCCCATTTTGTTGCGCAATATCTATTTATAAGATCGCTTCCGGCGTAAGGGTTATTGACAGCACACTGTTCAAAGGTCACAACGGCATTGTTCACTGTTCACGACACTTCAACGACTTGAGCGTAACGTTGCGTGCTTTTTGATATAAATCAAATAATCAATTTATTCCTGTTTATATTTTTCATTATCCACTGATGACCGAAATTATATTATTGACGCAGTGTGAAGTCATTTGACAAGAAATCATTTGTAAAATATGTGCTGTGTCACGTAGTCACAACGGGCATCGATCCGTATAATATGTATACAGCATACGTAGTACAGCCTACGATATGGGCGTCAAAAACACACTGTCAATTCGCATTGTTAAATGACTGAATTTTCTGAATCCGTTCAAGCAATCTGGGAATTGCCATGAATGAGGACCTAATATATATATGCATTTTATACACAATGGCTTCAATTCATATAATATGGATACAACATACGTAGTACAGCCTACGATTTGGGCGTCAAAAACACACTGTTAATTCGCACTGTTAAATGATTGAATTTTTCCCCGATTTTTCAAAAGAGGGGGAATCTTCGATTTCATCTCCGATTTCCCCCCCAATATGAGCTTTGCGGCATTGCGGGCTTCGCAATCTAAATATAGCATAGTGTGACAGGCTGACGACGTTTAGCGCCCGCAAAAGGATATGTATGTATGTATGTATGTATGTATGTATGTATGTATGTATGTATGTATGTATGTATGTATGTATGCATGCATGCATGCATGCATGCATGCATGCATGTATGTATGTATAATTTCTGTTGCAGCCCATACGGCGTTTTTTATGATGGTGTCACCCACTTTCATTGCAGGAGCTTTGCGGGCTTCGCAACGTAAATGGAATGCTAAAAGAATAGTGTTACCGACGCGATGCCGCTTCCCACGTTGCATAATTCTGTGCAGCTCATACACGCGTCTTTGATGACAGTGTCACTAACTATCATTCTGGGAGCTTTGCGGGCTTCACAATAATATAATAGTGTGACAGACGCCGTCTTGCGTCACGCCGAAGATTCCATATATAGGTGTACGATTCCTGCTGCAGCGAAGTTGTGAATTGCCTTTTATTAATCATGAAGGCATTAACCTGTATTTTAATAAATTTCGTATATGATTTTACATAATATCACGTCATCATATTTATTACGTAATATTCATGGCATCATCGAATTTCGATGCGCGCGATCCATTATTCATTATCCCGTTTCTTGTGTTATATAGGTTTTACTGATTTTCGGTTTTTAACGTCAAACGCCCGCGTGGGGCAGTGGTTGAGCGTGGGTGTGCGGGTGTGCGTGTGGTGTGGGAGCGGCAAGTACCTGGATCGAAGCTGGAGATGGAGCGGAGCAGATGCAGTGGCGGAGCAGCGGTATAGGCGCCTCGGTGGGCCGCCCCGAAGAGCCGGGGGGTCGCCGGGGTGCGGGCGAGGCAGGAGAGATGATAAACATTTATGCTCCTCAGGATATTTTCTCATATAGGGGGTACGTGAACGTACAAGTGGGGGAAAATTAATCTCAAATCAGCATACAAAATGTGATGCGGGCAAAGAATAGGTTCTATTCCGCGATTAAGAATGTTGACAAAATTTCAAAAAGTTTAGAAGGAGTGTCATGCATTATGCAAAGCGAGTGTCATGCATTATTGGTAATTACAAATGAACAGACCCAAACACCTCAATCGTAGATTGACCGGTATTAACATATCGCCTCACCCCCAAAAATAGTAAGCGACCGAATCCCCTGCGGGGCTCGGCCTGCCCACATGTCCCCCCTTTCAAAGAATAAATGCCTATTACCCGCAGCTTAAGGTGGCTTAAGCCACCCTAACTTAAAGGGCTCATGGGGGCTTCTTCGGCGGTGCTTTCAAAATTTGGAGACCTATGTCGTCATGATCTTGAGCTGCTCTTTCTGCAGTGTCTTATCAAAAGTTTGATCTGAGTTCATCTTGACCCTCAAAATCTCGGTTGAAGTAGGGTGGGTATTTCCCATTTTCCCTTAAGATGGCTTAAGCCACCTTAAGCTAATTAGCTCACCGGGGGCTTCCTCTAAGACGCTTTCAAAATTTGGAGACCCATGTTGTCAAGATCTCGAGCTGCTCTTTCTGCAGTGTCTTGCCAAAAGTTTGATCCGAGGTCATCTTGACCCTCAAAATCTCGGTTGAAGTAGCATGGGTATGCAAAAACCGGGAAAATCGCTCAAATTTTACTAAATGTTGCACCCTCTTGGATACTTCCCAAAATTGCTCACCGGGAACTTGGGCTCGCCTAATAGTGCACATAGTGTCTAAAAGAAGACAATGTCGCCGTCATTTTGAGCTAAAAAAATCTAGCTTCCGGTACCGATAGCTCCCGTAATAATTGAAAACGTTAAGGTGGCTTAAGCCACCCTAAATCGCTGTTAGGGTGGCTTAAGCCACCCGAAGGGTAATAGCCATAAAACATTAAAAACTGCAAGCGGTCGATTCCCCTGCGAGGCACGACCAACCCTGATAAATAATTTCTATAAATAAATCTACATGTTAACTTTTTATATCAGGCAAACACACCATTCTTGGATCCTAGCCAATAAAAATAGGGGGTCATGTTGCGATTTTCGACGCTATAAATTCATAAAGATGGCATGTTCATAATAGAATTTTAATTATTTTAAATATGAAAATTGTGATAAATATTATTTAATTCTCGAGAACCGTGATCTCACGAATTAAAGCGCAAGCGACGAGCGTGACAGAAAAGCGTGACACAAATCAGTGCTCGTTTTGGAATACCTGGTCTAAACGAAATGAAGGCTCTAAATAAAAAGAGCGTGAGCGCGAAAAGCGTGACAGAAAAAACGTGACAGAAAAAGCGTGACACAAATCAGTGCTCGTTTTGGAATACCTGGTCGCAACGAAATGAAGTCTCTAAATAAAAAGAGCTTGAGCGCGAAAAGTGACATCCACGACTTAAAATTCGTTTCGCAGTTTTCATCTACGACATACAAAGCGTGACATACAAAGTGGGACATCAAAAAGCGAACATCAAAAGTGGGACATCGAAAAGCGTGACGCAAAGCAGTGTTCGTTTTGCAATAGCTGGTTTTTGACGGAATGAAGTCTCTAAAAATTTATACACAAAAGCGTGACATAAAAAACCGGATTTTTTCAAAGAGGGTGACAATCTAAAGATTTTCCCCCAATAATTTATTTTATTATATTCGAAATTCGAAATTCGAAAATTGTATTTTGTATATTCATATTTTTATATGTTTATAGTTTGCTTTTAATTCCTGTATAAAATTATATAGCAACGCCTTGACAATACACTCACGTCAGCACGAGCGGAGAATCGTGTCCTTAGAGTTATGATCGTAGCGCATGTGATTGCCGATACCGTCACACTAGGATCGAGCATTTGAGCGCGTTGGGTTTCAGGTATACGAAAATAAAAAATAAAAATATAACCGACGGTGCACAAAAGTACATGCATGTAGGTGACTATATTCTACATAATTATCGGGCGTTGCGTTGTTTTTCATAATCAGCCGACGTGGCTGACTTGCCTCCCGAATGACGATTATTCAAGAGTTTGACGATTTTTCAAGTCTACGGCTGTATGAAACGATTTTATCAAATCTACGGTGTATGCGGGTACCATATCAAATCTTTCGCGTCGCGACCGTGAAACCTTTTCCGCAAAATTCTAATTTAATTACTAGTGATGACTGTATCAAAACACGCTCTACGACGCTTCATATGTGTGTGCGTGTGTATATCTATATCGGATATTCCGATGTACATTCATGAACGTGTCCGTAGCGTAGAATCTGATCTTATCACACAGGTGTATAAATGGGTAATGCCACTTGTCAGCGAAGCATCCCATCTGAGGGATTTCTAATTATTGATTAAATTGTATCAAAGCACAAGTAATCACTGCTATGACAGAACCGGACATTATTGACGAAGGTCTTCCGCAGAGTCAGCACAATCTGGCATCCACGTCCGCGGTCCGCCCCGCCAAGACTGCGGTCTGCACCTCCACGTCCGCGTTCTGCCCTGAGGCTTGGGCAGACCGTCACAGTGCCGTTCGTAAGTTATTAAGTATGGAAATATAGGTTATCGCTTGCCCGCCCCAACTTTGCTGCGCTACTGCAGGCACACCCCCTTGTGGTTTTAATCACATTACAAGGAGTACAAAAAAATTTAACGTTCGTGAGAAGTATACATGTATTCACAAGGCAAATACTTTTTTTTTGAGCCTTGAACGACCCCATACGCAAACGCATCGCTTCGTTTGCAGTCGCGACTGCAAGCTAAGTTGATGCGGTTTAAGATGGGGTGGACCCCCATGCTGAAATCTGTATAGGCAGCTCTGACCGGGAGTCCCGGTTCAGGCCCCTATGACAGACTCCTAGGCCAACACTGGACTGCTGACTGATCTATAGGTTCGTGTTGTGACACACGCTGTGTCACAGGTAGGCTAGACTCCGAAACCGTCCGAGACCGTTCCGGGTATATCTAGCTTAGGGTTTATTTATCTTATGAGAGTTTATCCACACAGTTCGGGAGTTTCTGATATCTAGTGAACTAGGATATTCCAGTAGGTCGTGGCCCCATCCACGCTTTTATTCCACTTGCTGATTTGGCCATGATTGGCTAAACGGCCGCTTGGAGAGGTGGTGCGCACGGGCGCGTTTGGGTGCGACTAGGGATTATGGTATGAGTTGTTTGCGGTAAGCGACTGGGAGTGGCGGCCATGGGGACCGCGCCTCGTTACGGACTAGTCTTAGCAATGTTCAGATTCAGTTTTGCACCGGCACTGGCCCTGCTGGTTACTGTTTTCTGGGCTGGTGTTCGCGACACCTTCGACTTCGACGACATCTTCGAGTGCCCCTCGCCGCTCCACTCTCTTCGTTCCTCTCCGCTGCTGGGCATTACCATTTTTCCGCTACCACACCCAACCGCGCGACTGCGTACCACCTCCCCTCTGGCTTTTCAGAGTATGGGAATGTTGACCCGAGCGAAGAAGTCCCTAGACAGGGACAGTGACATCGACGCCTCACTGAGGCTATTAGACGGGGTTCGAATTAGTCCGACGGTGCGTACGCCGACTGTTCCGACCCCCGCTCCGACTTCCAACGAGGGTGCAGACGTGGCGACCAGGAAGTACTTGCAGGAGCAGAGCAAGATGGTCGACGACATCTACAAAACGCGTCTTCACCGCCAGTGGGCTAAGGGTATCCGCGAGGATGTCCTTGGTGACAAGACGCACCACTTCAGGGGTACGGACGACGCTGGCCTTCTCTCCGAGCTGGTGGTGCAGCTGCGTACGGAGTTTCATTCGGCTGGGCTGGAGATGGCGTCCTTTGACCTCGACGACCCACTGCGCCACTGGTTCGTGTGGTGGTGGCCAAGGTCAACGGCTTGCTCTACGACGTTCTGGCTCTGGTTGTAGAGAAGCACAGCAACGCCTACGTCTGGTTGACTGGCACCGACGCTTCGTCTGACCGTGATGGACGGCGAGCTCTTGTGGACATCATCAAGGGTTGTGTATCGGTGGCGCTACGTGAGTCGCACCAGGAGGAGCACGCCGCGTTGCGTTATCCCGCAGACACTGACCCGCAGCCCATCTTGGCTCGGGAACAGCGTCTGGTGCGGGATAACAAAGCTACGGACTGGACGCCCACCGAGGAGACCAGGAAGCTCTCCCTGTACAACCGGCTGGACCCGGTGTTTTACACCGCGGTCAAGGTGCGGTATCCTCTCGCGGCCGACCTCGCGCATGTCTCCTTGGCATCTCTCCGCTCCCTTGTGGTAGAGATCTATCGGGCTTGGGCGCAGACGGGGACGGGGAAGGCGGTTTCGGGCAAGAGCGGCATCTCTGCGCAGCTCTCCAGCACGGAGTACGGCGCTCTCCTCGACAAGATCAACGAGCTTCAGGCCTTGCTGCGGTAGCAGCGCGAGACGGACGCGCCACCGGCGCAGCAGCAGCGGCAGCAGCCGCAGCGGCAGCAACGGCAGCAGCAGCAGCGCGGTGCGCAGCGGGGATTCCGTGTCGGCACGCACCCATTGCCTGCGGTCGGTTTATGGCTGGCACGAATTTTACCAAAGGTAATACTAGGTATAGGTATTACCAGTATTTTACCAAGTATTACTTTACCCCAAAAAGTCCTTACCCTAGTGCAGGGGGGTATTACCGCACGTTACCAAAAAGTTTTACCATTGGTAATACCGGGTATGGGTATTACCGGGTATTACCCCCGTATTACCATCGATTTTACCCATTTTACCATGGGGAAAAATCAAATCGACGGCTTCTCAGCCGCCACGCCAGGACGATTTTCAACATCCCCATTCCGTGAGAGGGTGAGACGTGCTCGAAGTCTAAACAGTTCACAACGCGAGTACATCCCTGCGTGGCAACACGAGAGATATCCGTCATGGATTCACCCTTCTTAGGACACTCTGACCGTCCTCCATGCCAAAATACCAAATTTTACCATTGGTAATACCGGGTAAGGGGATTACCAATCCCGAAAATCGGGACGGCTGTCTGTACTTTCCGAGAAGTAGTTTTTGTTCGTTTCGGTGGCGACGACATTCGAATTTGGTCTAGCCACCTTCATAGATCGATTGCGCATACACCAAAGCCTCTAGGAGCACATTTGTACGGCAGGTGACGGCACCCGAGAGTGCAGCATGTAACCAATCCCCAAAATCGGGGCGGCTGTCTGTACTTTCTGAAAAGTAGTTTTTGTTCGTTTCGGTGGCGACAACATTCGAATTTGGTCTGACCACCTTCTTAGATCGATTGCGTATACATCAAAGCCTCTAGTAGCACACTTGTATGACTCCCAATAATAATGTGTGCGTGATGCCCCATGATCGTTTTAATTATTGCCAAAAATCCCAGAATAGTATTACCTCGGTAATACCACTCAAAGTATTACCGGTATTTTACCCGGTATTACCAAGGGCCAAAATCCTTTACCCGGTAAATTGCCAGCTATAGGTCGGTTTCGACCGTGACGACCAAAAGGCGAAGCCCTTTTGCGGAAGGTGCAAGAAGGCGGGAAAAGGTGAGCAATACCACTTTTACCGCGACTGTCCCTTGGGTGGGCGTCAGCATCCCCCACACTCGGCTGCAGCATTCTGCACTCCCATCGACGAGGAGGACGCGGAGGGGGTGCGGGCTTTAGCCATGTGCGCCCTGTTCCAGCAGGCGGCAGACGATGGGGCGGAGGCCTTTGCCAGTGCGGCCTCCACGTACGGGCCGCCTGCGGTGCTCTGTGCGGGTGCGGTGGGCGGGATCGACGTGTCCGCCTAAGGCTTCACGGTAGAGCCGCAGCAGCCTGCTGACGAGCCCGCAGGTGACGACATTCATCAGCGGCTGGACGATCTCGCCGCGGAAATCCATGCCGCGGCAAACTGCAAGGTGCACTACACCCACGCATCATTCCCACCACGGGCGGTTCTCGAGCCGCATGCATCGGCTCTTGTGTGCGGCCCCGCGGCAGCGGGGAACATGCCAGAGGAGCAGGTTCCGGCAGGTGGTGCGGCGGCATCGGCATCCGCCGTGCTGGCCCTTGCTATACCTGTCTCGCAGGTGGAGGATGTGAAGCCCGTGCCACTTCAATCGGCGCGGGTGACTGGAACGACGGAAAAGTTCCCTGGATTCGTTCAGACTGTCAACCACGCCGCCATCGCGCCGGTTGACCTCACCGGCTACGACACCGACGACCACGAGGACTTTGCCGACGGCAGCTTCCGGCTGAAGCCGCGGGGCTCGCCTCCGTCGGCCAATCATGTGTCCGGACCGCCCGTGGACAACCAGAGGGCCTACGTGGCTACTGCCCCGTGGTTTGGTACCATCACAAGTACCAAGCCTTATCCTTCATTATGGGCACTAGAGGGGGTGTATGTGTCCCATGAAGGTTTCGAAAAATCATTTAGGACCCTTTTGATTTATTGTTGTTGCTGAAATTTACTCCCATCGACTTTAGGTATGTGTATGCGCGGCATGCTTTCGGGGGGTGAAAGACCATAAAATTAATTAAAATTTTGGGTACTATTACAAGTACCCGCATGTTTCGCCGCATAACTCCCGCTACACGCTCCGGATGAAGATTCGGAGACCTGCGTTGACAAGTTCGCGAGTTGCCCGATCTGCAGTGTCTCGTCAGATTTTCCATCCGGCCTCATCTTGATGCCAAAATTTGCGGTTGAAGTTGCGGGGGTATAGAAAATCTGGGTATTTGCAAAACTAAGCGAAAATTGAAGGCCAAAATTTTGCTACCCAACGGCATTCGACGCCCTCGTGCGCCCAATATACGTGTGTTATAGACCAATGGCGCATAACGCAACTCAGTTTGGGTGCCTGGGACGAATATATATGAAGGGTAGCATCTCCATATCAAAGGAGGGCATTGAAAAGAAATCCGGCGTTTCGGTACTTGAGATAGTACCGAAACGCGTTTCGGTACTATCTCAAGTACCACGGGGCAGTAGCCATACGGTTGTGGGAAGCCGCCATGGAGCTTTCCTGCCACGGTTGGGCCGTGGGGAATTCCTTTTTCCTCCTTTCCCTCGTTCTTTGCATCTCGATCATGGGGGTGGCAGCCGTGCCCGACGCTCAGTCGGCTGCGGGATTGCCTTCGCCTGGTGGTGATCTCGATTGGGAGACTCCGTCAATTTTCTCCACGAATGAATTTGTTGAATCGGTGATCCCGGCTCAGGGTTTCTTTGTGGCTGACAATGTGCCACCGCTTGAGCCGCCTGAGCCCCCTGACCTCTTTCAGGACCTTGCTCAGGCAGATTTGAGTTTCAACATGGCCTTCTTTTACGGTGTGGCTCTACATGAGGGAGGTCCTTTCGGGAACCCTCCCTTCGGGTCGGACTTAATTGAGACCACCGCTGATTACTTTGGTGCTGTCGATTGATTTCTTGTTCACTCTGGATGCACACCGACATGGTGGTGTGCGGAACTCCGGTGACTTCAACGATTTCTTCAATCTGGTTTATGTTTTACTTTGACTCCTTTGTATTCTTCAATCTGACTTGCTAGCACGGTTATTTTCAGTTGTTTAGCGGGTGCAAAATGCCCGTATGTTTCTGCTCACGTGCTACCTAGAGGGTTCCAGTTTGTGTATCAGAATAGCACAGTTGGATTAGCAGTTAGCACTTGACGCCCTAGCTCCTGCCCTAACAGCTTATCTTACATTATGTGACTCTCCTAGACAGTCACCACCCACAGTGCTGGGGTGGTGTGCTGAAATCTGTATAGGCAGCTCTGACCGGGAGTCCCGGTTCAGGCCCCTATGACAGACTCCTAGGCCAACACTGGACTGCTGACTGATCTATAGGTTCGTGTTGTGACACACGCTGTGTCACAGGTAGGCTAGACTCCGAAACCGTCCGAGACCGTTCCGGGTATATCTAGCTTAGGGTTTATTTATCTTGAGAGAGTTTATCCACACAGTTCCGGAGTTTCTGATATCTGGTGAACTAGGATACAGTAAGAGTCAACCAATAAGAGAAAGCTACGTTAAGAAACCAGCCAGCTTTTTGGGTGGGGGGGGGGTCACAAGTTTAGGAGAAAAGCTGGCTGGTTTTAAAAGTTAAGAGATTGGCAAAAATAAGAAATATGGAGGCTGGCTAGACCCCAGGACATTTTCTTAAAATATAGCAAAATAAGTACGGCTTTGATGTTAGAAAAGTCATCTTGTGCGAGTAGACCTTCCCTAACATCACTAATAAGTTACCGCAATTGTGAACGTGTCGCGTCGTCCATCACGGTAGTGGGCGGTTTTTTCGAAGTGAGGATGTGCTGCGAATCCAATACGAGAAAAACTGATTTTTCACTCTTAAGGATGAGAAAAGCTAGCTGGCAAAATAAGCGGTTTTCTCTTATTTCGTCGGCTCTCTTAGGTACCGAAGCTGGGGGGGGTCACAAGTTTAGGAGAAAAGCTGGCTGACCCCGAAATCTCTGTTTTCTTATTGGTTGACTCTTACTGTATTCCAGTACCCCATGGGATGAAAAGCTTGGCAGTCGAGGGGTTTTCAAGCGTTTCAGCGCACGAAACTTGGCACTGATATTATTGATAGTAATATCAGTTCACCCTCTTAAGCGCAAGCATTTTCATTACGTATACTCGAAACGAGCGCATCTTAGCATTGAGACTTTTGGGTTTGGGTTTGAATGTTCCCAAACCCAAAAATGCCAAACAGTCAAGACCTTCCCGTGCGTTCTAGCACGCGAGACTTGGCACAAATATTTCTGAGATATCTTCAAGTCACCCAACGCACAGCATCCGAAACAAACTGTGCGCAAAACGGCAGATCTATTTCTTTGGCATATTTATTGGGTTACGGTTCGTTTCCAAAACCAAATAATTCTGCCTTAGAAACAAATTGCGCGTTTCGAGCACAAATAACTTGAAGCCTTGAGCTTCAGGTAACTCAAAGATATGTATCTAGGCAGTGTTTGTGCCAAATTTCGTGCGCTAGAACGCACGGGAAGGCCTTGACTGTTTGGCAGATTCGGGTTTGGGTACATTCAAACCCAAACCCAATAAATCTACCAAAGAAATAGATCTGCCGTTTTGCGCACAGTTTGTTTCGGATGCTGTGCGTTGGGTGACTTGAAGATATATATTTCAGAAATATGTGTGCCAAGTCTCGCGTGCTAGAACGCACGGGAAGGCCTTGACTGTTTAGCATTTTTGGGTTTATTTGGGAAAACCCAAAAAGCTCAATGCTAAGATGCGCTCGTTTCGAGTATACTTAATGAACATACTCGAGCTTAAGAGGGTGAACTGATATTACTATCAATAATATCAGTGCCAAGTTTCGTGCGCTGAAACGCTCGAAAACCCCTCGACTGCCAAGCTTTTCATCCCATGGGGGTCCACCCCATCTTAAACCGCATCAACTTAGCTTGCAGTCGCGACTGCAAACGAAGCTGATGCGGTTGCGTATGGGGTCGTTCAAAGGCTCAAAAAATATATATTCGCCTTGGAATACATGCATACTTCTTACGAACGTTAAAACTTTTTGTACTTCATGCATATGCTTAAAACGACATGGGGGTGTGCCTGCAGTAGCGCAGCAAAGTTAGGGCGGGCAAGCGATAACCTATATTTCCATACTTAATAACTTACGAACGGCACTGTGACGGTCTGCCCGAGCCTCAGGGCAGAACGCGGACGTGGAGGTGCAGACCGCAGTCGTGGCGGGGCGGACCGCGGACGTGGAAGCCAGATTGTGCTGACTCTGCGGAAGACCTTTGTCATTAATTTCCGGTTCTGTCATATTCATATACCCCATTCGCACAAGCACACGCTCACAACTCGCTTCCTATATCGCAAATGCCACACTTGCATATCGTGATGCCATCTGCGCATTTGCTTGAATATATTTGCTTGATTATCATGATTGACATTTTATACTCGCATGGTAGTGCCAATGGCTGAATTTAAATGTGTATCGTCTCCATTCGCATGGCGTCTTGGCAGATATCCCGTTGGATGCATCCCAACCGATACGCAGGCTCGACAGTTGCGATACAGGAAGCGAGTTGTGGGCAGATATATTTCGCAATTGCACCATGCGTGTTTGACATGCAGACGATGTAGAAAGGAGCCTGCTAGATCTCATCGCGACATGTGAGCACGCCGTCTGCAAATATGAATGTCTATTAAAAGGAAGCACGTTGTGCCACTTGCGTGTTTTTATAATTGTAGCATGCATGCGCGTCCACACAATGCATATATAAATTATGCATATAGGAATTATTCCTACTCGGAATAAATGTCTGCATGAATTGCCACTGCGTTTATGCATCATCGATCATCGCAAATATCAGCGCAACGACGCTTCAGGTGCAGGCGCATCCGCAGGCGCATCCGCAGACGCAGGCGCGCGCATAATACCAGATACATACCCAAATCATTCCCTTGAAGATCTGAAGCAAGTGGCTTTTGAACTGAGATCCGCACAAAACGACGCGTCAGGTGCAGGCACATCCGCAGGCGTAGGCGCATCCGCAAGCGTGTCTGCAAGGATTCACGATATCGGTCGTTTCCTAAATGTCACCCATCATCAGCTAGATTTTTCAGATATGGATCTTAGTGAAGCAGAGATGAATGCACTCAATTCAGTAGACCATTCCTGATCTACATACGCATGTATAAAATAATTGTGTGAACGCATATTATAATTTTTATAGCGTCTGGCACGTGTGCGATCATATACGATTATGCATATGTTGTACATATCATGCATGTCTGCATGCATGCATCTCGCAACTATTACGTGCTTATATTATCATTTCTCAATCTCTGTAATTTTTTACCTACGATATACGTTCCTCCTACGTTGTACGATTATTTTTATTATAATATTATAGTTATTATTATTATTATCCACACTACCGGACCAATAAAGCTCAGTTGCACGTTATGAATTTTATCTGAAATCAAAGTTTAAAACATTTTCAACTTTTCGCAGTGATTTCGATACTACATATCTCTATGACGGTCCGTTTTTTTCCAGCCTTGCGACCCACGTACGCGTAAGACCCGAACCCTGAGAGCCGGCCTGCATTTCGAACCTCCCCACCCTGCCCCCCGCCAACCACCCCAAAAGTATTATTTCGCCACTCTTCTAGTGTGTTGGGACACCTCGCGCGCCGCACGAATCGAAGCGGTTCGCTCGCTACGCCCTGCTCCGTCAGCGCAACCATGCTCGGGTCACACCCCCTCCAATGCCCCCACCTACCACAGTCTACATCAACAACCTTTTGCACTAGAATTAGGGGTGTGCCGAGCCTTCATGTGGCAAGGCGCGGTAGTCCCACATCCCACCTGATGTCCTTCGTCATCCCCACCATGCATCTTGCCTTGGCCATCGAGCTACACGCCGCTACAGCACGCCAACTGCACCCTACCTGTCGTCCCACCAATTCTGGGGGGTGGACCGTCATAGAGATATCCTGCCCTAACCCCCCTTCGAAATCGGCGGATCCATGGGGCTCCAAGCCACCCCAGCGGTCGAGTGACCCTTCAGGGCATGTGTTACATTGTTTTCGATGCACATGGCACCACGAGACCGAGTTTGGATTCATTGGCCATATCTCTATGACGGTCCGGTTTTTTTCAGCCTTGCGACCCACGTACGCGTAAGACCCGAACCCTGAGAGCCGGCCTGCATTTCGAACCTCCCCACCCTGCCCCCCCGCCAACCACCCCAAAAGTATTATTTCGCCACTCTTCTAGTGTGTTGGGACACCTCGCGCGCCGCACGAATCGAAGCGGTTCGCTCGCTACGCCCTGCTCCGTCAGCGCAACCATGCTCGGGCCACACCCCCTCCAATGCCCCCACCTACCACAGTCTACATCAACAACCTTTTGCACTAGAATTAGGGGTGTGCCGAGCCTCCATGTGGCAAGGCGCGGTAGTCCCACATCCCACCTGATGTCCTTCGTCATCCCCACCATGCATCTTGCCTTGGCCATCGAGCTACACGCCGCTACAGCACGCCAACTGCACCCTACCTGTCGTCCCACCAATTCTGGGGGGTGGACCGTCATAGAGATATCCTGCCCTAGCCCCCCTTCGAAATCGGCGGATCCATGGGGCTCCAAGCCACCCCAGCGGTCGAGTGACCCTTCAGGGCATGTGTTACATTGTTTTCGATGCACATGGCACCACGAGACCGAGTTTGGATTCATTGGCCATATCCTGCCCTAGCCCCCCTTCGAAATCGGCGGATCCATGGGGCTCCAAGCCACCCCAGCGGTCGAGTGACCCTTCAGGGCATGTGTTACATTGTTTTCGATGCACATGGCACCACGAGACCGAGTTTGGATTCATTGGCCATATCTCTATGACGGTCCGGTTTTTTTCAGCCTTGCGACCCACGTACGCGTAAGACCCGAACCCTGAGAGCCGGCCTGCATTTCGAACCTCCCCACCCTGCCCCCCCGCCAACCACCCCAAAAGTATTATTTCGCCACTCTTCTAGTGTGTTGGGACACCTCGCGCGCCGCACGAATCGAAGCGGTTCGCTCGCTACGCCCTGCTCCGTCAGCGCAACCATGCTCGGGCCACACCCCCTCCAATGCCCCCACCTACCACAGTCTACATCAACAACCTTTTGCACTAGAATTAGGGGTGTGCCGAGCCTGCATGTGGCAAGGCGCGGTAGTCCCACATCCCACCTGATGCCCTTCGTCATCCCCACCATGCATCTTGCCTTGGCCATCGAGCTACACGCCGCTACAGCACGCCAACTGCACCCTACCTGTCGTCCCACCAATTCTGGGGGGTGGACCGTCATAGAGATATCCTGCCCTAGCCCCCCTTCGAAATCGGCGGATCCATGGGGCTCCAAGCCACCCCAGCGGTCGAGTGACCCTTCAGGGCATGTGTTACATTGTTTTCGATGCACATGGCACCACGAGACCGAGTTTGGATTCATTGGCCATATCTCTATGACGGTCCGGTTTTTTTCAGCCTTGCGACCCACGTACGCGTAAGACCCGAACCCTGAGAGCCGGCCTGCATTTCGAACCTCCCCACCCTGCCCCCCCGCCAACCACCCCAAAAGTATTATTTCGCCACTCTTCTAGTGTGTTGGGACACCTCGCGCGCCGCACGAATCGAAGCGGTTCGCTCGCTACGCCCTGCTCCGTCAGCGCAACCATGCTCGGGCCACACCCCCTCCAATGCCCCCACCTACCACAGTCTACATCAACAACCTTTTGCACTAGAATTAGGGGTGTGCCGAGCCTCCGTGTGGCAAGGCGCGGTAGTCCCACATCCCACCTGATGTCCTTCGTCATCCCCACCATGCATCTTGCCTTGGCCATCGAGCTACACGCCGCTACAGCACGCCAACTGCACCCTACCTGTCGTCCCACCAATTCTGGGGGGTGGACCGTCATAGAGATATCCTGCCCTAGCCCCCCTTCGAAATCAGCGGATCCATGGGGCTCCAAGCCACCCCAGCGGTCGAGTGACCCTTCAGGGCATGTGTTACATTGTTTTCGATGCACATGGCACCACGAGACCGAGTTTGGATTCATTGGCCATATCTCTATGACGGTCCGGTTTTTTTCAGCCTTGCGACCCACGTGCGCGTAAGACCCGAACCCTGAGAGCCGGCCTGCATTTCGAACCTCCCCACCCTGCCCCCCCGCCAACCACCCCAAAAGTATTATTTCGCCACTCTTCTGGTGTGTTGGGACACCTCGCGCGCCGCACGAATCGAAGCGGTTCGCTCGCTACGCCCTGCTCCGTCAGCGCAACCATGCTCGGGTCACACTCCCTCCAATGCCCCCACCTACCACAATCTACATCAACAACCTT
>LGRX02001614.1:0-26504 GCA_001247695.2 Cymbomonas tetramitiformis | reverse complement strand
GAAAATGCTTGCAGAGAAAGACAAACTTGTATATATTACTATGGATATGCATACGCGATATGTCTTGGAATCGGAGCAAACGGTGTAGGAGGGCGCGAATATGGGTGGCAGCACGAAACGGCGCCCCAATCCCACAAGCTTTAACGGTATGAATATCTACACCCCGAAACGTGTGTACAAAAGACATGTGATTGTGCTGCTGTGAGACTTCGCGTCAAGGAAGGGTTTACGTGTGTCTTACTAGATTGTTTGGTGACAGGGACGCATATCGGGGAAGGGTTATTGAACGTCACGCTCGTGCGGGATCAACGATCGTGGCTATTTGGGGTGTTATGTACGACTCTCCACATTACGCTGCTTGCAGTGAGCGTTTTTTTGGCGTTGTGTGGCTCCGACGCTGCCTACAATCCGGGACCGAATTGGGATATTCCTCCCGTTCTTATAGACTTGTTACCCCTTCTCGTAGAGGTTGGAGATTCCGCTCGCATTATACCTCTTGGAGTGTGGCCCCTGAAAGATGATGATATGGATACGCTTGAGACGTTGGTGGGGAAGATAGATTTGTTGTGCGAGGCCTGGACATCAGCAAAAGGACAAGGTGATGTTAATCACGCTCACTCAGAGGAGGTTTGTGACGATGTGGAAATGTCAGACGAGTTGGAAGGTGGGCATGAGGAAACTTACGAACGTCCTAGAGGTCAATTGCCGCAAGTAAGTGACGGTTTTGAGGAGTTGACGCGCGGGAATAAGGGTTGGTGGGTCGAGAAGATGCGAACGGCATTTGGGAGAAGCCCTCACCGCATTGCGGGTGCGGTGAGGGCGTATATCGAGTCCCTTCCGGCGGGCTTGAGTTCGAAGGTGCACAAGGAGTGCAATGCGGCATTGGTGTCGTTAGGTGACCGGCGCGAGGAGACAGTGAAGAATTGTGTTGTGGCGAATTTGAGGGACGCGTTATCACGCTTAGCACGACGAAACACACGTGCGAACGTTAGTCTAACGAGGGGGATAGCGGCTGCGGCATTTGGGAGCAACTTGGCCGAGGATAACTTGGTGCGTACGGCTTGCACGATGCTTGGTGTGCATCAACGCGTTGGAACGCTTGGGGTGGTCGGAAATTCAAACTTGAGGGAGGGGGCACACATGGGAACTGAGGAGAGAGGGCGTCGTGGCCTTTGGGAGGGCGTGATGCTTGCGGAACGGAGATTGTCTACCCGATGCTTGACAATGGCGACTTGTGCTCTTATTAGAGCTTTTGGTTGCACCCGGACAACACTCGAGTTAGTCCTTGCAAAAAGGACGTCGTGTTGGCACGTGACCCCAACACCGGTGCTTTGAGAACACCGAGGGAGTTCGTGAGCAAACATTGGTTGGAAGCCTCTCAACTAGTAATATATAGGAGGTTTCAAGCCAAGTACCCCGCTCTCAAGATTGGGCAACGTTCCTTTGAGAAGCAAGGGGTGTGCAAGCCGCACAATGTTGTGCGGCTGCGAAGGAAGGACAACATATCTTGTTGTTGTAGGTACCACGAAGACATGAGAATGGTCCTTGAGGGCTTTGACAAGGCCCGAGAGGCGGTGCATTCACCATGTGCGTGCACTTCGGCGACATGTTGCCCACGGGTTCGAAGGACACCTGAGCATAGGCGAAAGGCGGTGGGGAACACGGGAATGGTTTGCACTATTGCAAAGGCGGGGAGGTCGACATCAACTTTCGCCGAGAGCTTGTTGTGTCCGCGGGTGGGGGATAAGCATGCCATGGAGTGCTTGAGAGGGAGGTGCGAGAAGTGTGGCGGCTTGGCCAACTTCAAAGTGTGTGACAGTGAGGTGCAGCATGAGGCGCAAGTGCCGTGGTCTTGTTACGAGACTTGCGGCACAGGACAGATGGACGAGGATGGTAAGGAGATTCGGCGACTGCAGTTTGTGCAGAAGAAGACGAAGCTGGCCGCCTTGATCGCCAAGTTGCAGGCGCTGTTGCTGGGGCACGAGCCGGGGGCTTCGCCAAACTGTCAGTGCAAGGGGAACTTCTTAGTGAATAGCGCGACCGCAGGGCAACCGGAGGCATGGGCGTGGAAGAAGTTGGAAGGCTGCGGGGATTGCGCGTTTCTGCGGCCATATGCATATCACACTTTCATGGCATTACACCAGCAGCGGCAGTTTCAGACGTGCGTCAGGGATTTGCCACTGGGACATGCGGTGTTCTTGTTTGACTTCTCGGAGAATCATTCATTGAACATTCCTCGAGAAGTGCAAAGTCTGCATTGGGTGGTGAAGCAGGCGACCATATTAGTCTGCGTGGTGTGGAGACATGCGTGTATGGCCGTGGATGGGGTGGAATCAACCGCGGAGAACCCAGTGCTGGTGAAGGATTACGTGTACTTGTTGAGCGATGACCGGAAGCACGATCACCGCTTCATTCAGTACATGCGGGAGTTGATCATCAGAGACTACTTCATCGGGAGGGGGATCGCAAAGCCCTTGTTTATCCACGAGTGGGCAGATGGTTGTGCGGGACAAAATAAGTGCGCGGCAGGGTTTGCGGATGTGGCGAATAGCAAATACGAGTGGTCATTAGGTGTACCTTGCCAACGGAACTTCTTTGAGACGGCGCATGCCAAGGGGGAGCAGGATGGGGCGGGGGCGCATGTCAAGCACGCAGCGGCGGTGGCGGTCATATCAGAGGGTGACAAGTGGTATGCCCGCATCAATTGCGCTGCAGACCTGCATGCGTTCTGTTGCGAGAGATTGAGCCGACGTGCGGATAGCAGTTACGCCAAGGCAAGAGCGAGCTTCAATCAACGGTTTTTTTACTTGGTACCAGAGGACGCACTGCACGAGGAGGCGGGAGGATTGCATGCGGTGGATCACAATGCTGGTGCAGCATACCAGGCGGTGGATGGGACGCAGCGCTTGCATTCTGTAAGGGGGGGAGGGCGAGGGGAAGTTGATGGTACGTGAGCGTACATGCTATTGTGTGAATTGTTATGCGGAGTGTGTGCGCTCCATTCCGGACTCGGAGGGATGCTTGGAGACGTCCCACGTGGATGCGTGGAGAGATGTGGAGTTGCGGCCGGCTACGGGCGCGGCCGCCGTGAGGATTCGCGGCATGGTGGAGGAGTATGCGGCGGGTGTGAGTGTAGCCGTGCGGCGTGGTAGCATCATGGCGGTGAAGAAGGATCCTACGGACGCATCACATGCCTACTACTTGGTGAAGGCGCTGTCTGGTGTCACGGAGGTCGGCGGGAGGATCCGCCGTGATGACTATAGACAGACATTTGCTCCTGGAGACTCGGTGATTTCGGGGAGATACTTTGAGTGGACGGATCCAAACGTGCGAGATACATACACCTTAGATACTAGCAAGAAGTGCTTGATTCCGTGTGAAGCCGTACTAGCATGTGATGTTCGCCTAGTTAAGAGGGGGGATGTGCACATGCTACCCCTGAGGGAGCATCAGCGGTTGTTGGCACTTCTGTGAGATTCTAGTGTTATGTAGATGTATATATTGTATATATTGTATATATTGTATATATTGTATATATTGTAGATACGGCCATGTTGCGGTGTATATTGTTATGACTTGTACATACTTCGAATAACTTCTCCGTATCACGTGCTACATCTCACGCACCCGCAATATATGCAATTTCTGCTTTGCAGCCCTTTTTACAGACGAAATTAGCTCCCCAGCACCCCGTGAATATGACCCGATGTGAAATTTCGCTTCTCATTGCCTAGGTATGACCTCTAAATACTTCTCACAACTTCTAATAACTTCACCGTATCACGTGCAACATCTCACGCGCCCACGAGACATGCATTTTCTGTTGTTGCAGTCAGTTTACAGACGAAATTAGCCCCCCAACGCCCCGTGAATGTGACCCGATGTGAAATATCACTTCTCGATGCCTAGTAATAACTTCTAGATACTTCTCACAACTTCTAATAACTTCACCGTATCATTTGCATATCTCACGCGCCCACGAGACATGCATTTTCTGTTTTGCAGTCAGTTTACAGACGAAATTAGCTCCCCAACGCCCCGCGAATGTGACCCGATGTGAAATATCACTTCTCGATGCCTAGTAATAACTTCTAGATACTTCTCACAACTTCTAATAACTTCACCGTATCATTTGCATATCTCACGCGCCCACGAGACATGCATTTTCTGTTTTGCAGTCAGTTTACAGACGAAATTAGCTCCCCAGCACCCCGTGAATATGTCCCGATGTGAAATATCACTGCTCGATGCCTAGTAATAACTTCTAGATACTTCTCACAACTTCTAATAACTTCACCGTATCATTTGCATATCTCACGCGCCCACGAGACATGCATATCCTGCTCCGCGGCCCATCTGCGACTTGTATAGCAGCCCTGTGGCCACAATAATTATCGAAAATGCAAAATATTGCATTCGGGTGATTTCTTATAACTTCTAACATGTTCTTGAAACTTCTTGCGACTTCTTAATGCCATTTTCATTGATTATGCAATTTATAGTGCAAGCCCGTCCACCTAGCCGTGCTACATGCCACTCTTCCCTTTCTCTAGGGAGAGTTCATTTTGGCAGCTTCGGGGTGGGTGGTGTCGATCGTGACACCACGCCAACCCCACCGGTCGATGCCCGCATGGACTCTGCCGTTGCCGTGACACCGCTTGATCTCTCACCGTTCTACCGTGCGGACCCGAGCATCACATGCTCACCGTGTGACCCACAGCCTGCGTCTACTCAATCGCATCTCGACGCAGGTGTGATGTTAGACGGGACCGCACAGACGTTGGATCCTGCCGCACCGTTATCGGGTGACACTCCGGGCGATGCCGAGCATGGGGACACCTGTATGCACCCCGTGTCAGCGCTCTTCGCACACGAGACACCCCTGGAGCCTGGCTCCGGGTTGTTCGCTGACATGGTGTTGGCAGGTGACCTTCGGTTTCAGTCAATGACCGAACAACATCTCAGTGAGACCCGGGAGGAAGGAAGGGCTTGGGGGCCGAGGTCTTGGAGCTCACAGCTGGAGTCTGTGGCTGGACCGGAGCCCGGCCCTTCCGTGGAGCTTCGGCGGTCCCTTCCCTCACGGGTTTCAAAGGTTGTTACTCCTCCCGGCCTCACCGACAGGGAGCAGGACCACTGGGACAGGCTGTGGTGTGAGGATCACACCCAGCCCACCCAGTGGTACGACACCCTGCCGGCTCCGGCCGCAACGACTTCGAGGGTACCACGAGCACCGCCTCCGGTAGTGCCCTTCCCCCCCAGCTCTGGCCCGTGTTCTGTCACCGCAGGAGCTGGATTATATGCCACGGCTATGGACCTCCCTGCCAGCGGACACGGGGTGTCTGCGGGGTCCATAGTCGGGGCCTCGGACGAGCTCGACAGCCCTGAGCCCCGTGGCTCAGGGGGAGGGCAGTACTGTGACCCTCCACCACCCGTCACTGGACCTGCCCTGCGTAGGGGTGTAGGTAGGGGGGGTGTACCCTTCTACAGACATGCCCTTGTCTCCACACTTGTTGTCCTCGGCTTCCTAGGCTGTGCCATGGCAGATGTGAGCATGCTTGAGGGACAGGAGGATGCCTCGGACAGACTGAGACTGCTGTCACCTGGGGGCCCACGGGGAGGGGCCCAGGGGACGGGGACGGGGATACTGTATGATTGGGGCTCTAATGGTGGCACTTGGGCTGGTAACAATGGGAACAGTGGTTCTTGTGATTGGGAATGGTCAGATTCTGGGGCTGGACACTCTTCCTCTGGACCTGGCCCGGGAGACCCTCACAGTGACCACGGCCAGTTCACCAGCTCGGGTATGCCGCCCGATGCCGCTTCACAAATACAGCTATTCCGGTCAACTATAACAGCAGACAGTGAGGGCCGCCGCAGGCGGTCCCGACACCTCACGGCTCTAACCCTGGCAACCATTCTGGCAGTTATCATTCAGTGTCTGTTTCTATACTTCATGGACTTCCAGTCAATATCAGGCGACAGTACAGTGGACAGAGGTGTCGGTGGTGTTGGCTCAGTGGCTTGGCATCAAACAGGCAGTGTCCTCGAGACCACCTCACACCTGGCAGATCTCATGATCACCGTCGGTGGTGCCGTGGTGCACATGTCATGGTGGCTCGGCTTCACTTGGACAGCACACGGCACACCACCACCCGGGCTAGTGTTCACCTGTAGCCCGGTTGTCTCGGCCTATGCACTATCACGGGACGGCGATGGCATTGTAGTGGACTCTGGTGCCACTGGAAATATCACAGGCACCAGGTCCAGGATCTCGGCCTTGGACACCTCCTCCACTATTGGTTTCTCCACGGTGATGACAGGTCCTGTATCCCGAACTGACGGGACCTGCACACTACACCTATACGGTCGTGAGATACTATCAGGGGAGATAGACGAGTACTCTATCCCTGGCTGCCACTTCAAAGAGGGGGCCAGGACCCTTCTATCTACCCGGGTTATGCTCAGACACGGCTTCAGTTCTCCAGACTTCATCAGCATGACTTATACTCACTTGGACTCAGGCAGAACATACCGTATCACAGACAATCAGGTGGATTACCTCTGGGATGAGCCACCGCACCCGCATACTCACCACTTTGGCTCAGCAGCTGTCAGGACCCGCACAGGAGACTCATCAGACTGGCAGTGGAGTAATAGCGAGTATACTAAATGGGCTACTACTCACGGCTCTCCTACAGCTACAGCTAAACTTGGTACTCCGGCTTTTGATGTATCTATGTATGGGGACTCTCTGCCTGTTGGCGAGGGTAACAATCATCCGGCTCTTGAGCACTGGTCCATATCAGATGATTGTCACACCAAGCAGTGGACGGGTCAGTTCTTCTATGGCAACATTCCCTTCAGTATCAGTATGATTGACAGAATGCTGACTAAGGGTAACCATGACTTTCTCCTTGACCCGCATAATACCACCTACTTCTGGATTGTCCCGTATATGCCACAACACCAGATATGGCACAAGACGTGTACTATGGAGGTACTACACATCTATCCTAAAGGCAGTAAGAGGATATTCAGTTTCTCTCGGAAGCACACATATGCTTCCAGTCACCCACTGACACCGGCTGGCTCAGATGGCGGACCTGACAGAGTATTCATTGACGGCACTCCCTTTGAGATCTATATCCTGTTCAGGAACAGAAACACACCTGTTCGGGTCAGTCCCTTTGTGGAGTTCCATGCAGTCATGGGTCACGGCTCTACGGCCAGTCTGCTTAAGCTCTACGACCTGCCTGGCATCCAGCTCGGTCGGCCTCTGCTGTCTAGGCGAGCTATAGCAGCTATGCCGACCTGCTCTCAGTTCTGTGCAGTATGCTGTACAAGTAAGCTGAAGCAGAAGCCCTGTGGACACCATGACCAGCTGAGATCAGTGGCCATACAGCCCGGCCAGAAGTGGGCTGCTGACATGACAGGACCTATTACCCCAGCTGGCTTCAACGGCCACCTGTACCGATGTCAGTTCATTGACTATGTCAGCAGGTTCATATTTGTGTACACCTTCGTTCAGAAATCAGAATACTACACATGCCTGGTTCATTTCTACGGCAGCTTACACGCAATGGGGTATGCACCACAATCCATTACACTCCGTACAGACTGTGCTCCAGAGATGGGTGACCCTCAGTGTGTGGCTTTCTATCAGAAGCATCATATATTACATCAGAAGTCATCACCTACAGTACATACAGACAACCCTCATGCAGAGAATGCCATTGGCAAGATATCCGACATGGCTAAGGCATTACTTCTGGCGGCTGGCATGCCCGAGGACTACTGGCCTTTGGCTGCCACCCATGCTGGCTTCATATGGAATATCTCTGCTCACAAGAACATCTCTACAACACCATTTCATCAGATCAGAGGCTATCACTATGGTTATGCAAAACTGAAGGCCTTCGGCCAGAACTGCTATGTCATTATGTCTCAGCAGCAGAGGAACTCCAGGCAGCCTGGCATGTCTAGGAAGTCCCAGCGAGCGGCCTGGTCAGGCCGTCTTGTCGGTGTATCAGTAAGCTCTCTGGCATATAAGATCTTGGATACTGAGACTAATATGATACACTATGTTGGCAAGCCTCACTGGATTCATAATCATCAGGACATGGGAGAGATATTGGGATCCTTTCCAGACCCACATCAGGCAGAGCGGGACTTTGATGCATCCTATGACAGACCACAGCCATTCAGTGACAGCTTTGACACAGCAGGCTCGAGGATACATGGTATTGGTTCTTTCTTTGACGGAGAGGAGTCACACGCATGTGTTCAGCTCATTCAGACAGATGGCACAGTTACCTGGACTATGACAGTCAGATATGTATCACAAACATCAGATGGTCAGCACTATCGGGACCTACTACACTATCTGGACTGCTACAGAAAGCTGAACGGCATTAATGCACACTACCCTATCTGGACTATTGTGAAGGCTCGTCAGACAATCAGAGCACCTATCTACAGTGCACTTCTCATCTCCACCCACAGAGGCAACAGGAGACCCTACGGAGTTATCCTGGAGCCCTGCCCCGACGAGCCGGCTGGCTGGCACATTGATCTCCCGGCCAACCTAATTATCTTTCCGTCCACCCATTCAGCAGCTTACCTGCCCTTCTCTGACACCCTCAGCAGTGACCTCAGAGCAGAGTACATGTTTGGCAGTTTCAGCAGCATGGAGCAGTTTCTCTCTGATGCTCCTACCTCTACTATTACCCATATGCTTGAGGTCTCGGCACCAGAGATTAAGCTACCTCACGGTGTCAAACAGGCCCTATCCTCACCACAGTCTGAAGACTGGCTAAAAGCTATGGATCAGGAGGTTGGTGATATGGTTAATCAGGAGAAGCTCAAGCTGGGAACACCTCCGGCTAGTGCACAGTACCTTACTACACTATTTGTACTGTCTATGCCATTCAAACCTGACCCTACGGGGGCAGGCAAGCCATATCAGATATTTAAAGCCCGTATGGCTGCAGAACTACAGGCTACCTTCCGTGGGAGACCTCTTCAGCTACCCCAGAAATATCAGCTTTCAGACTGCTATTCATATTTGCAGCTCTATTCCAGCTGGTGGTGTCACATCTGGATGTGTCTCAGGCCTTTATGCATGCCAAGCTTGAGTTCCCCGTGTGGATTCAGTTTCCCTCTGGCTACAGCTCTGCATTACTCTCATATGCGCTGTACGGCCTCAAGATTGCCGGTGCATCATGGCAGAGAATGGTTAAACAGTTTATGCTCAGTTTCAAATACATGGGACAATCATTCAGGCAGTCTACACATGATGCCTGTATCTATTTCATCTACACGCCTACGGTTAAGGCTATGTGTGTGGTATATGTGGATGACTTTGGTATGGCCTGTTCCACGGCCCTTGAGAGGGCCTTCTGGACTGCTTTCAGAGCAACCTTTAAGGCCAAACACTTGGGTCCTATATCCTCAATCCTTCAGATGACAGTACAGCATGATGACCAGGGGGTGTACCTCAATCAGTCTCGGCAGATTAAGGACCTTATGACAGCTAACAACATACCCGAGAGACCCTTCCGTACACCTATGGACTCTAAGCTTGTGATATCGAAACCAGCAGACCCTGACCTCACTCTGGTAAAGCCCTATCGGTCTATCCTTGGGTCTCTGCTCTGGCACAGCAGGACTTCACGGCCAGATATCTACTATGCAGTTATGCTACCTATCACAGTTTGTGGCCTGTCCCTCAGAGGACTCAATGAAGGCTCTTATCAGAGTTGCACAGTATTTGGACTGCACGGCACACTACAGAATGGCCTTCTATTACCCTGAGAGACCAGCACGTGTGCTCACACTGTTTGTGTACTCCGATGCTGACCTGGCCAGAGACCTGGAAAACTCAGCTAGATCATACTCTGGCATGGTGATATTCTTCTGTGGCATGATTCTACAGTGTGGTACAGTCAGACAGACTATCACAGAGACATCTTCTACGGATTCAGAATATGTTGCAGCATCTACTGCAGCTCAGCGGGTGGTGTCTCTCATGTTTATGCTGACAGAAATATTCGGCTATATACAACACCCTATTCAGGGACAGCCACCCTCTACTACTGGACTTGATTCTGAGATCACTGAAGCAGAGAGGGTCGCCACTGACATTGCATTCAGCTACCCTGGGTTACAGCCGGGCACTCTCCTGACTAAACTCCTGGATTACACTACACCTACGGGTACAGGAGTCGGTGGTGTCAGGCCTGATGGCAAGTCAGTGACAGATGAGCTCGAGATTTATTCAGAATCAGACCGCAGGCCAGTGGACTATCAGAATATGAGGAGCACAGAATACCTTCCAGCCTCAGCGACCTGCCCCAGACTGGAGCTTCCTGTTCCTCTTCTCCTGGATAATGATGCATGCAGATCTATTGCTGAGAATATCCCGCTATCCCAGAAGATCAAGCATGTTCTGGTCAGATTCCATATGCTCAGAGACTTTGTCAGACTGGGCTGGATCATATGCTGGCGGGTACCTTCGGAGAAGAACTTGGCTGACCCCTACACCAAGCCGGTTCCTCCCACCAAGAACACCGTGCCCTACTTCAACATGCTCTTTGACAGCTACATGGATATGCAAAAGGCAGTGATTCAGGCTGCCAGATCTTTTGGTTTTTCGACATGGAGGCCTACTCAGAAAGCAGCAGCATGATCTGACTGTGAGTACCCTCTGATTTGTCCTGTTTTGGGCTTTGTATCTGACTGTGCTTTGCAGGTACTTTGTTGCAGGTACTTTATGATTTGGTTTTGAAAATATATGCAGAATACAACCAACCGATAGAATGACAGTTAGCCTAGAGGTTTAGCAAGCATGCACAAGACCTGTTATGTGAATGTTGCATGCCGTACCTTGACTCCTACGACCTTATGTACCCTTCGGGGACCCGTGACCGGCACCTGTCTCGTACGTGAGAGCCTCTGCCTCCACCCGCTGTGACCCTCCCTACATCTTCCTTTGTCTGTAAGTCTGACGGTGACGGGGTGACCTGGACCTGCCTTCGGGTACTCCTTGTCATATCCCTGACGAAGCATCCGGCTGCATGGCACCGCGGTGTGCGGACCCTCAGGGCACAGCAGCATTCTATTCCCCCGGTGGAGGAGTGGCACTAGAGACAGGGAGCTGATAGGCCTGCCAGGACCGTGTGGACTTTGTCCAGCTTTTTGGGGTTTTCAGCCCTGGCAGGCATGATTGTGGTTCTTTCTGGTCTGGACTGGAGATTGGTATGAGTGTATTCATTCTGGTCTGCCCACCTCACTCGAGGTGGTGTGCTGGATTTGGCACGCCGACAGTGTCATCATCATCTGTGTCATCACCGATATGGTTCGACTACTATGACTTCTTCACTGTCATCAACGCCATCTCCGATATCGACTTCGGTAGTCAGACAGTTCATAGCATCTGTCATTTTCACATCTGACACCTTAGGGGCTGTCATCACATTCTTTCGGCGGAAGCTATAACACTTCGTATTATCTTGTGTATAGCTTCACAGTTTTACGGTTGACATATGCGAGCGTAGCACCTTGACTTGTAGTGCTTCACTGTGTGTTTGTTTTCACATGTTTCACTATTGTATAGTGGCATTTTAGGGTGTGTAGGGTTACTGTGACCCTCATCACCTACATCGACTTTAGGGTGTTACATGGTATCATTAACACCTAATTATATCAAATTTAAGCAGTATGAACATTTCCTTAAGGAATTAAAGCAAAACTGCATTTAATATGTCATTGTTTACCACGTGATATCTGAGAGGCATGTTACACCCCCTAGTTTTTACACGTGATTGTTAGGGTGTTACAGGGTGTTACAAGTGCTGAAATATTTTCCCCATATACCTTAATAGGTAAAAAATTGGATCAGCAAAAAAAAACAGACTCGAATTTTCATTTTGAAATTGTACGTGTGAGATTTTTACCCATTTTCACCACTTTTTGACATATAAGTCAGTGTATATGAGCACTAGGTGTATACTACAATGTATACAGCTGTTACACCTCTGTAATATATCTCATCTGAATACATGAAATATGTGAAGATATATGTATGGTCAATATTTGGTACATTGGGCTTTGTTGATTGAAACCCATGATAAATAGACCAAACCCTAATGATATATATATAGGTGTATCAACTTTAAGTGCAGTCACTTAAGTGATAACTTGTCAGTAATCCATCATTTACTTGGGCATATGGAGGTGCACTGAAAAAGTATCAAAGTGATATTTTCAGGTTCCAAGTAATCAGAACAAAGCTCGATTAATGAATCAGAGCAGTGTCTATAATAATTTCTATCAGTTGTCAATTTGATTACTGATCTGAGAGAGTTACATGCATTTGAACTGATCGGAACTGTATCAATTATCAGAATGCAATGTAGAAGTTGGTGTTGCTCCAGCGATAGTAAAGGTATGGACAGTGTTCAGCAGTTACCAGCTGCATTATGAACACTGTATACTGCCTTCGGGTCTGGAGATATTCTCCATCCAGCCCTACAACATGTGGTTTTATCCTGTTTACCATAATTATCGCCATCACTGACATCCAACACGCACATGTGTTTGTTGGATGGTATCTACATTATCATACACATGGTTGATATTATAGTTGATCATTTCACTTACTGAATCAGTGAATGTCAATATAGTGTCAGTGATTGTGCATTATGCAGGTACTTGCTGATTTAGTACACTAAAGCAAATTGATTTATCATATAAGATGATCTGTATACCACTGGACAGCATGTAGCTAGTATGATGTATATAAATTTGGTTAGTAAGTTGCAATCCTGCATATCTCATCATAATGAATGACGAGTTGATTGATATATTTCACAAATGGCTCCGGTGAGTATTCCATCTTTGATCAACAGTAGAACATTATTCCATCCCAAATCCTACGTCAGGAAATACTGAGCTAATTACTGTCTTTATGATCAAGATTGGCACCTTATACCAAGTGGATTCATTTATAGCCTACACTTGCACAGCAGGTATGCTATGTGATATATTGATGCAACATCTGATATGCGTGTGTAAGATGTGCATTTATTTACAGTGTAACATAGTTGTATTGCTTGATCAACCCCCGGTTCCACAGGGTACAAACCTATGGTCGGTTAGGCGCGGACAGACAGTCACCAAGTCGATCAACAGAACTATATGGTGATTTCAAGATAAGTCCTTACTTTTTAATCTTGCAATACTTCCATGATACACTGTTAATATATGCATACGTATGCCAACTGTTATCGTGATCAAGTTGGATGTGCATATGTGTGCATATATGCCAAACATTTGTGACCAAACTGATAATTATAACAGTGTGAATGGTGCACATGTCGCAGTATGATATGGCAAGTTGTAGTGTGTGTTAATAATGATGACTTTGTGGTCAGTGGTATAAGTGTATTAACTTATCACTCACTGTCAGTATGTGTTATTATAGTGGGATTGTGCTGCATGGTGTATAGTGTATGCTGTATGCTGCATGTATAGTGTATGCTGCATGGTACAATACACATATGACTGCGCAGCATCAATGTTCATCTGATGTTATATTGTGCGTCCGACTGCAAACATTGTATGTACATCTGCCAGTATTTGAACGAACATCATTTTTGCATGCTATTATATGCGCGCGTAACACATATTGAATGGCGCGCTGCATGTAGATGTATCACGGATCATGCGCCCTCTATCGCGCGTCCCCTGCACATGATGAAATCATAGCAGGTGCGCGTCGCCTGGTGAGCTAAATCATCGTAATTGCGCGTCGATGAGAGATTTTTGCAAATCATCTGCAAATAACAAAATTATCATGTGCGTGCGCCGCACTGAACGATTAGTGCGGATAGCAAACATCGCCGTCGCCAGTGCATGACGAATGGTACGAATGCCATCGCGCGTATAACGAAACTCCGTGCGTTTTGCCGAAGCTGATGCGAATCACATATACTGATAATTTTTTCATCGCGCGTCCTTCTGTCGCATATCGTACCAACCCTGCGAAATGATGACAACATGTATGTGCGTTCCGTACGCAGTGCGCACACCTTGTCGCTGATTATTTTCTGACGATGTTTCTGCGAGTGATATCAGTTGCGAATGCGTTCGCGATGATAATTCCTCGCGCACTCCGTTTGCTGTCGATATTGCAACGAATGTTATTATTCGCTTGTAGATGATCGTATATGTGCGAGCGTTGTCGCCGGTATGTATGCGCGAACCTGTCACACACACAATATACAATATACAATATATCTACTCGTTGCACACACTTATGTGTCCTCGTTCGTCGCGTGGACGGAGAATGACCACTGTCAAGGTTGATATTTCAACCTTTCAGACTTTGCGGCTGCTATTGAACTGTAGCAACGCGCAACAAATATTGGTGGGGTATGAGTGCAGTCTCTGGTGTCCAGAATCATCTGCTTGAGCACAATGCTCCTCATATACCTCAATGTCCTCACGCTTCATAAGCGTTACCACCATCGGGTTGTGAACCCGAGAACATTGGGTGAACTAACAGTATCGGCTGGTCGAATTAGCCTGTTGATACCCGCATGGTGTTCAATTCATGCTTGAAGCGAAGACGCGTCTTCTCAGAACAGTTTGTTCTTCAAGAACTTGTCTTGCTTCATCATCGAGATGCCGTACTCGGCCTCTCGATGACAGATGTCACTCATGGTGAGTGGATGACAGATATTATGACTGTACATGTCATAGTCGACCGTACTGAGAATACTCGACGACTGTATGTCATTATAACATATGACATGACATGACATGACATGACATGACATGACATGACATGACATGACATGACATGACATGACATGACATGACATGACATGTATGACATGTATGACATGTATGACATGTATGTCATCGGTCATATCCCTGACAGTGCTGGTGAGACCGGATGATAACAAAACTGAAAGAAAGGTTACGGGAGTGAGCTTTCTAGCAGATCGGTGTCAGACGGTGACACACGACCAGTGACACACACAGCAAGGGGTGATACTAGGAGAAGTTGGACCCCCATACGGTGGGGGGATTTCAGCTTCCCCGTGACACCACCTCACCCCGAAGGTGTGAGTACTGGAAATGACTAAACGCGGCTAACGGAAAGGCTGCGGTAGGCACACGGAAAACAGTTTGGACAAAGCTCAAGATGATTATTCAGATAGAATGATATAGCAGTGAGTGGCTTGCGAGCTGTGAGACACGGTGTCACGAGTGTGATATACCCGAATTGTCATACTGTGACAGCCCGATAAGCAGATTCTAGCACACCACCTCACACGAGGTGACACCATGTTCACAACACACCACCTAAACGGCGGGATCCCTAGTTACTGCTACTAGGACCCAAAGTTTAATAACAGTGTAACATGGCCAGCAGAATAATAAAAAAACTGCTAAATTAAGCTAGAGGGGATGACCCCATGCTAGGCGGATACTACTGCACGATGCTAGCTAAAAGATTGTTGTTCATCCTGCTCCTCTGAGATCTCACTACGTCCCTTCGCTTCAGGCAGCCCATTCTTCCTCTCAGTATTGTCGGCTAGTGGTCAGCAGCGGTCAAAGATGCCGCCTGTCTGCTCGCAGAAATAGATGAATCGCCGAGTAAAAGAACCTGCCTGTCGGTTTAGAATGGACGTTGATTGCGAACTGAGAAAATAGGTCTTAACTGCCTGAAAAGTTCGGCTTACGAAGTCCAACTGCCCGCTAGTGGTCAAGTCTCATCTCGAGAAAACATCGGACCAGATTTCTGCCTCAGCTAGTGGTCGAAACAACGTCATGATCGCCCTGCCTGTCTGCTCAGAACACGCGGAAGAAAAATTCGGAACGCAGCTTAGGGTTCCCGTCAGAAGAAGAGAAGAAAGAACACGCCGCCAGCATTCGTCGTAGTAAACTTCATGAGAAACAACTCGCTGCCAATAAAACTCAACACATTAATACACGAATATAATCAACCAGTGAAAGATCGTTGAAGTCAACGTCCACGGAATACAGCCCATCAAGCACGAAGCACCACCACCTAATGAGAGTTGTGGTGTCGCGCCAAGGACAAAATAAATAATTCCCGTTGTTATAAAAGTTTCTAAAATGCGAACGTGCCGTGCTGCAACGCGCTCAAGACAAATAACGAAAAATGTCTGGAGCGTCCCAAAGTACGGCTCGAATATCATAATTTTGGCCGCGAGACGTGAAAAGTAGCTTGGGCCAAAGAATAGACCCCAAGCACCACCAATCCCAACGGTAATAAGCTGTAGGAGTCTACACTTGACTTCTTCTCTTCTTTACGGTTTCGGACTTATACTATTCTACACTTATTAAACGACCGCACGAGGTATGCTTACGATTGGTCATCAACTACAAGACTTCGGTTTCGTAAATCTTAATAGTTATGCTTATGCTTTCAAGTGTATGCTTTCAATACACAATATACAGCGGATACGGCTCTTACTTTTTATGTTACAGTTCTCAGTTCAGTTCATCTCTCCGAAACGGATACTCTTAGAGTTCTTATACATTCAGGAACTCTTTCCATAACTCAACTGTACTGAGTACTCCGTACAACAGTCTAGGCACCTCACATCAACATCATTCTGATCGGTCCTACTGTACTCCGTACTGAGTACTCCTGCGTTTTATACTTAGCCGTTTTTCTTGCTCTTGTGCTTGCCTCCTAGCACAACTCCCCCCCCCTTAGGGAAGGTCACGTCCACGCTGACCACGTCGGACCAGTAAAGTTTTTATACAGATCTTCTACTGTTGCTCTGAATGATTATACAGGTCTCAGCCGCCTGTTGTCTGGGATGGCATTACACTTCCCAAGACACACCGCAATAAGGAGATCGACCTCTTAAGCACAAGGGTCGGCCTCTCACCGGTCTGCCATCTGCACTACCAGGCTCCCCCAAGGCTCAAGGTTTCACATCCATTACCACGCTCAAGGTTTTAAACCTCCCAACACGGTACACTTACAGGGGATGACAATAGGTTTGCCAATTACCTGACAGTTCTCGGGATGCCGGCCCGGAGGAAAGGTTTTAAACCTTCACCGCCTCCTCGGAGTGCTAGAGCTTTTACCCAGATCTCCAACTGCTGCCCGGTCGTGCCAGGTCCGGAGCCAATGCTCTCGTGAAATGGATTATACAGATTTCCACCTGTTGCCTGGTCGCGCCGAGGCTAGAGCCACTGCTCACTTGGATAGATTACCCAGGTTCTCACCTGCCGCTTGGTCATACCAAGGCTTAGAGCCACTGCTCAAATGGATTATACAGATTTCCACCTGTTGCCTGGCTGTGCCGAGGCTAGAGCCACTGCTCTCTCGGATGGATTACCCAGGTTCTCACCTGCCGCCTGGTCTCGCCAAGGCTGGAGCCACCGCTCTTCCCGACGCTCCCCAACGCTCTCAATCGCTAAGACCACTCGCGTCAGATTCCCATCCGCCCTCAGGTATGATCGTCACCTCCGCTCGCACTCCCGCTAACGCTATCGGTTCCGGCTCAAACTCGGGCGGGTCACTCTCAACAACAGCTGACTGGACTAAAACGCTCATCTCGCTCAGATCCTCCCTGACAAGCAGTTCAGACAGGAACGCATGCACCTCTTCATGTAGGGTCAGGTTGTGGAAAAGCTGTTTTAACAGTGCTGACGGAATCCCATACAAATTCTCTCGCGCTCCCATGCCCTTCGCAAACACACCTCCGGCTCTCATCGCGCGCCCTCCCTGCGCTACTTTCTCGTGCCTACCGTGCCGCCGGAAGAACTCGCAAGGCGTATCGGAATCGCATACTCGCAAGGGTGTGCGCAACGGAACGTTGGTCCAGATGTGCGTGGGCTTCCTGTATGCGGTCCCGTATTTGCAGTACGTGACGAGGTGCGGAGCTGGTAGATTGCTCATGCAGCGACGCGTGTGCAACCCGTGGGGCTCTCTTCCCCTCGGGTTCTCAATGAAGTATGCTTCGGGCCTCAAGTACCGGATGATCTCCAATGTCCTACGAACCCGCCTGTCCGCAGCACGCAAATCTCGGATGCCTACCGTCTTCGCTTGGCTGTACTCTGTGCAAGGTGGGCTAGCCCAGACTACGTCGAAGTGTCCTGGTCTGAACTGTCGATAGTCCCATCGCATGATATCCTCGCAATGTGTGGGGCCCCACTTGGGCTGAATGTCTACGGCAACTACTTCGCTGTTGGGAAATTGCTTAGTGAACTGCCTCTCGACTGACCCGGTCCCACAAAACAATACAAGAATCTTAGACTGGCCGACTGGCTCCTTCTCAAGTGCTGCGGCTCCGTTGACTGGCGGCAGGGTGCTCTGAGCAGATACTCTCGCGAAAGTTCCTACTTCCTCATCAAACCTCTCCTCTGGCACCCATGGCATTGCTCCGTCTACCTTGAGCTCCTCCGATAGCGTGGTCCATACCGCTCCTGCGGACTCGTCGCGTCTCTTACGGACCCTAAGCTTCTCTCGCTCCACTCTCTTAGCCTCGATCCTCTCAAACTCCAACAACGCTCGGTTGGGAACACCGGGCCTGCCGGCTCCGTCCCACTCCAGATCCTCTCGGGTCTTCCACTCGTTCTCACTGCGGGGCATTCCTGTCCACTTGACCAGGTACTCTGTCCACCTCCTGCCCTGGCGCTGGCGCGTGCGCGAACGCTCCACCCTCTCGACGTGGGTTTCCTTGCGCCCGCTGACGTCCAACGGAGGAGGGGGAATCTCCTTAGCTCTCTCAACGAAGCGGCTGCCCGACTCTACTGGCGAAAGCCGGTCCACGGTAAACACATCGTGCACTTTCCACTGCTTAGGCGTCTGCAACCTATAGGCCGACGGTGCGCCTCTATCGCTCGCGGGAAGGGCCATCTGCCTGTCGCTGTGAAAGACTTCCAGCACCCGAAGGGGCCCAAGGCGCTTCTTAAGCAATTTCTTGTGCAACCCGCGGTCGCCCGGCTGGGTGAGGTGCGTGGCATCCACCCAAACCTCATCGCCTACTGCGTAACTCCTGGACCTGTGACGCGCGTCGTACTGGGCGATCTGTTGCTGCTGAGCTAAGAGCAGCTTCTCCCTAGCGAGCTGCAACTGGCGAACAAACTGGCGGGCGGTCTCGTGGGCTGTACCCTTTTTTACTGCTGCGCCCCTCCCCCCCTTAGCTCGGCCTCTCCGTGATGCAAGTGCTGCCTCCACGAAGAAGTCCAGCTGAGAGGCCGGAGCGTGACCATACGTCAGTTCAAAAGGGGTGAATCCCGTGACGGCGGAACGAGAGTCATTAATGGCGTACTCGACCGGGGTACACCATAAATCCCAATCGTGCTGGTTGGCGTCGACGTACGCGCGCAACATGCGTTCGACCGTGTGGTTTGTGTGCTCTGCCTGCCCATCACCTTGAGGGTGGTACGGCGTGGTAGAGGCAACCTGGACTCCCATCAACCGATGTAGCTCGAGATGCATCTCATCCCTGAAGCGGGAGTCCCGATCACAGACGATCTTCATGGGAGCGCCGTGCAAACGCCACACTTGGTCGAAATACATGCGCGCGATCTGTGCAGCTGAGCTGTCAGCGTAAAGCATGGGAACTACGTGCACCATCTTGGACAACTTGTCCGTGAAGGTAGCAAACGCGTCGTACCCTCGCTCTGTGCGGGGCAGCCCAGTGACGAAGTCGATACTAACCACTTGCCACAGTCTTACTGGGACTTGCAGGGGGTTAAGCTGACCGTCTGGATACCCGTTGCGTGGCCGGGTCTGTTGGCACACAACGCAGGATTTGCACCAGTCGGTGACATCCTTGCTCATGCGTGGCCACCAAAAGCGACGGGATACTCTGTCCAGTGTCTTATCCCTTCCTGTGTGCCCTGCTGCTGGGGACTCGTGTGCTTCGCGCATCACCAGCTCTCTGAGGGGGGAATCCTGAGCTAGCACTAGCTGATACCGCCCTTCTGCCACTCGCCATATCATGTCGTCTACCATGCGAAATGTGTCTGTCCTCTGATGTGGGGCTGCGATCAGTTCCTCCTTCAACGAGCTGAGGTACTGACTGCGTTCGTATTCCGCTTGCAAGGCGCGGACGAACTCATCAGCCTTCAGTGGGCCTGATGCTGCCCTGGCCCTTGCTGCAACCCCTGTAGTGACTAAAGGCTCGTCGGGTTCTGCCTCACTGTCCTTTCGCGCAGGCGGCGCTCGGGGCTTTGCCCTGCTGGCTGCTGGGGCCCACACCAGAAGGACCGGCCAGCGCAGCGGGGGTCGACCTCCATCAGGGGACTCGAAGAGGTGGTTGGGACGACCTTTTTCGTCCTTCGTGTCAAAGACTTTGACCGGATGAAGCCCATACTTGGGGTGAATCAACCGTCTCCAGGGGGCGTCATAGTCTGGCAGAAGGAACATCGCCGAGGTGTTTTCCGGATCGGCGCGCCACTCAGCAAGGAAATGCCGAAGAATTCTTTCTATCAAGTCTGAATCCTTCGTGTAAGGGGGGTTGCACCAAACGTGTTTCCCGCGCCACTTTTCCTTCAAGCAATCGGTCCAATAGGTGTCAACCTGCCGGTTAACGCCCATGGAGTCGCAACACGCGTCAACGTCAAACACCCCGTACTGGGCTGCTATCTCCTCAAAGCGCTCCCTGATCAGCTTCCAGTCCTGGCGATCTACGACCTGGTCGTAGTGGGAGCCACTTTCTGGGGGCTTAACGGGCTCAGGTACCTTTCCGGCTGCCTTTGGATGACTCTGGGCCTCAGGGTGGGGGAACTTCGGGTGACTCTGGACTTCTGCTGTGGCCTGTTCCCTAGCTCGGTCTGCTCTGGTCATGACTGCTAGCGATTCGGCATCCCTCAAGGATTTCTCGCCTACTGCTAGGGTGGCAGCTGCGTCCAGCCAAAGGGCCGGCGACTCTACCCACGTGAGCCCATTCAGATGGGTGAGCTCACCAATGACCGGTGCTGGACTGGTGGGAGGGAAGGACTCGTCCTCGGAATCACTATACTCGAAGGTGGCGCCTAAGACAGATGTGGGATCCTCGTCCCCTTCGCATCTCTTGCCTTTCGGCTCAGAGTACTCGGGTCCATCAGATCCATCGGTGGTGCAATCCACTGCCCCGAGGACAGAGGTAGGATCCTCGTCCTCTTCGGACCCCTTGCCTGCCGGTGCGGAGTCTCTGGGCCCATCCGTGGCGCGATCCACAATCCCTTTTTCCTTCAACCCTTCTCTGGCTGACATTTCCTGATAGTCTGGTCGCCGGGACTGCGCGTCTGGTACTACTAAACAGCGCCCTGGCACGTGCTCCATCTGATGGACTCCTACCTCTACCAAGTCCTCGTACCAGCGAGCCTGACGTCGGCTGAGCTCCCTAGCTGGGGCGAAGAGCCACTGAAGGGGTTTATGGTCTCCCATGAGCTTAAATGATGTGAAAATCAGATAATGTCTCCAGGTGACCGTGGTGCAATGATGGATGGCACAAAGCTCCCGTTCCCCAGCGTGATAGTTCTGCTCTGCGCTGGAGAACTGCCGGCTTTCAAAGGCCAAGGGCTGCAAGCCTCGTCCCTGATCCTGCATGAGTACACCCCCTAGTGCTACTCCACTGGCATCTGTCTGCACAAAGAAGGGTCTGGAACCGTCTGCTGCACCCTTTTGATCGGGTAGGGCCAAGGCTGGGGAGGAGATCAAGGCAGTTTTTAGCTGTTTAAATGCTGCCTTTTCATTCTCGCCCCAGGTCCAGTCCACGCCGGATTTGGTGAGGCGGGTTAACGGGTACGCGATATCTGCGAAGTTCTGGATGTACCTCCGGTAGAAGCCACACATGCCCAGAAACTGTCGCACGTGTGTGACAGTTTCTAGGTCTGGCCAATCGCGTACCGACGCAACCTTATCCTGCTGTGGACGACATCCATCCCGATCCACCACATGCCCTAGGAACCGGACTGATCGCTTGCACAATTTGACTTTCGACTTTTTGAGGTAGACTGAATTCTTTCGGCATGCCTCCAGGACCTGGCGGAGGTGGTCGAGGTGTACCTCATGGGCGCTCTTACCCGGAACCTCGGCCGAGAAAATCATGATGTCATCTACAAATACTCTGCAAAAGGGTAGGTGCCCGAGGTACTGTTGCATCATCCTTTGCCAGGTACTTGGGGAGTTTGACAATCCCATAGGCATGACCAACCACTCGTACGCTCCAAAGTGCGTAGTCATTGCGGTTTTCTCCACGTCCTCTGCTTTCATAGGGACCTGCCAAAATCCCCAAAGGGCATCCATCGTAGAGAAGACGGTAGCCCCTTGTAGATCATCTAAGAGACTCTGAACGTCCGGGAGGGGGTACTTGTCCTTGACTGTGATCTCATTGATCTGTCTGTAGTCAATGACTAGACGCAACTCCTTGGGATTACTCGGCTTGGGGACCATCAGCACAGGGCAGCCCCACGGAGAGGCCGAGGGTCGTATGTACCCTTTGGCTAAGAGCTCATCTAGCTGTTGCCGGAGTTGCCGCAACTCCTCCTGCGACAGCTTGTACCCTCGCCGGTGCAAGGCGTTCCCATTCCAATCTGGCCTGAGCCGGACGCCGGACTTGAATTCCCTTGACTGGACTGATTCTGGCAGCTCTGTGCAAATGACATCTGCGAACTCCTTTTCCAGGTCCCTAAGCTGCTGCCAGATTTCCGGCGACACCGTCTCGTCTATCTCGTCCTCCGGCGGTTCCGGGGAAGCCTGAGCAGTCTGTGGGGCTGGCGGCGGGGTAGTGCCTGGCGGGACGGCCGGTACCGGCGGGTCTGTGGTCTGCGGAGCTGGCGACGGGGTAGTGTCTGGCGGCACGACTGGTGCCGAGGCTCGCGACTTCTGACTCTGAGGGCTCGGGACGGTGGGGACTTTTGGTCCCGGCGGCTGCTCGGCGGAGGGGCCACTTTCAGCACCAGGCTGACCGACTGCTGCGACCTGGTCACGCCAACGCACTCGCTTATGCCGTGCTCGGGGTCGTCGCTCCACGACCAGACCCCGGCCCTGCCGGAGCGCCGCGGCTGCCTGAGCGTGCCAGGTGGGTGGCTTCCCGGCCGCGTGATCCTCTATCGCCTGTCTACGCACCGCTGGCGGAAGCAACGCAAATGCTCCGTTCGCCTCCTGTTTGCTAGCGAAAAAGCTGAGAGAGTCAGGGTGATCCCCGGCCTCGTCGACCGTACTCGCAAATCCCTGTGGCCTAATATCCTCGACCACCGCCCCTACTCTCTGCAAATGACACGCTCCTTCCACGTCACTATAGCCGGACTCGGAACTGTCCGAGACCAACCCTCCCCGCCCCTCAGACTCCTCAGCTCCGTCCGGCACCGTTGCGCTGGGACGCACGCTGACTTCACTATCCTCGGACCCGGAGGAGGGTTCTGACGCTAGGCCTGCTACAACATCGTTGGGGGAATCTTCGTCGGAGTCCCCCCCCCTTGTTGCAGGCCAACGCGCCAAAAGTCCCATCGGGGCCGAGGTAGACGACGAAAGCTTGCTCCTCTCTGTTTCGGAGGGTCCGCAGGTCCCGGCGAGCCCGACGTTGGCTCAAAAGGACTCCCTGTACCAGTGCCATTGCCGTGTCCTTGGACCGACTGGGGTCCGGGGACCCCGGCGAACAGCCGGTGATGACGACCTCTTCCCTGCCCTCGGTGAACCGGACCGAACCCCAGTTCTTATAATCCAGCGTAACCGGGGAAAGGTTCGCCAGCCAAGGACCTCCCAGGATGACATCCACCTTGAGGTCGAGTGGCATTACCCGAAGCTCAACCTGCTGACCGTAAGACCCCTTCGACGTCTCAGCAAGGAGCTTGGGCCTGATGCAGGAATTAGCATCATATGTGGTGCCGTCAGCCACTCGGACCCGCATGGCTTGCTCGTGGCGCACCGGCTTGACGCCGGAGAGCCTCTGCAGTGTACTCCTTGCGATGATATTGGTGGATGCTCCCGAATCCACTAACACCTTGACTCTGACGCCCGCAATCCAGGCCCAAAACAGCAACAACGTCTGTGTGCGACTGTGCCTGTCGAAACTCCTCGGGCGCGCTCCCATCGAGGACACCGCTGCCAGGGACTCACACCAGCTCGGACTGATATCGCCGTCCTGCATTATGCGGTCCAGGCGGGTGACTGACGTTTCCGCGTCGGAGTCACAGTCCGGGAGGCAGTAAGTGCATGCGTCAGCTAGCAGGCCGATGGCGACTGCTTTCTGGACTGCACTGCGCTCCGGGAAGTCTGGGGGGGGAAACCGCGACTTGAACTGATGCTGCAGCCAGTTTAGCCGCTATGTGCTTTCTGACTTGCTCGTCCCGGTGCATCAGCTCATTGTCTTGCTGAAGTTCCCTATTCTCCCTTTCCAACTCCTCCATTACGAAGGCGTGGAAGTCCGCATGGCGTTCTGTTGAGGTAGAAGCCGGGTCCCTACCCTCCAACTCGTACCTGCGCTGCAATCGAGAGGTTCGAAGCGCCTTGTCTTGAGGAGTCAGCCATGGTCTGCGTTTCGGGCCCAAAGCCTGGCGAGCCCTGCTTCGGGTCAACCACGGCCGACTGGGCTTTGAAGTTCTCTCTGGTGGTGAGAGTTCTTCTCCCTCGGCAGGCTTGGGTTTGGCAACGCGAACAAACCGTCCGAACTCCTGATCCAAGATGGCTTTGCGTCGGCGATTGAATTCGCGCACCCTGACGAGCCGCTTCAAGCGCTTATCTAACTCTTCTCGATTCAACTGGGGCTTACTAGTCGTGGGTCCAAGCTTCTGGCTCATCCGCCTTTGCCCTGCCCTCCAAAGCGCAAGGGACTTGACCAGCCGGACCTCTGACTCTTCCAGCTTTAGATACCTTTCTAGCGCCCTGATGGCGGAACGCAGGCGAGCACTTGGCTGCTGGGCCTGAAAGGCTTTCCTAACTCTGGGGTTTCCTAGCTCTGAACTTCCAGTGCCCGCGAACTCTCGCAACATCCGACCCCTGGTTCTCCAGGTGCTGTTGGTAGACTGCCCGTGGCTCAACTGTGTGGCTCGACCGGTTTTTACCCCGGGTGTCCGCACCGGTGATCCAACAGAGCAGCTCCCCCGGCTCCTCGGGACGCGGAACTGAGGCGGTTGCTGGGGTTCTGGCGGACTTCCAGAAGTTTGCCTGCTCTCTTTGGACGCGCTGCTCGACCTGTTCCCGCTCAGGAGGCTCTGGGCTTTCCGTGCGGGTGGCGGCTAGCATGTCTAAACCTTCCTGCTCATCCCTCTCGACTCGACTCTGGCTCTTGAGGTGGCGCCTGGCGCTGCCACTAAGGTGTCTCCCACACCTTCTCCACCTATCATGCAGCACCTGCATCGCTGTGGACGCCGGCGCGGGGCCCTTTTGTCCCCCTGACCCCGCAGTGACGGGGCCCGCGCCCTTTACTGCGGGGAGGACGCCCCAGGCTGGGGAGCGTCCTCCTGGACAAAATCCAATCCGATGGCAGCCAAAGCTTCATCCACCGACTCGTCCCCTATCAACGCCAGGGTGTCCTCCAGGAGGCACTTGGCCCACTCCTTCGGGCGCTGCTTCGCCTGCGGACAGTCGCGGGCATAATGGTCCATGCTCTTGCACAGACGGCAGCCCTCGTACTCTGGGGAGCCGAGTCGTTGCCCTGTGGGTGTCGGAGCGCCGGCGGATGTCGCCATGGCTAGCAGCTCCTCCGTGACATCTACGTGGGCCAGCAGCTGGACCGAGCGGCTCGTCTTATCCTGGCTCTGCCGCAACTCCCGCTCAGCCTCTATGGCCCAAGTCAGGAGTTCGTGGCGGCCTTTACTGGCCGTCCGGCTCAGAGTCAGAACCGAAGCGCCTTTCCTCTCGGCTATAAGGAAGACCTTCCTCCTTATCTCCGGTATCAATCCCGTAAGGAATATCTCCAGCAGCTCCTCTTCCGGCACCGGAGAGGTGAGCTCGTGGGCAGCCAGCATGCTCACGATATCGTGAGCAAGGTGCACCCCGTCCCAGAACTCGCGGACCGTGCGAGTCTGTCTGTCCTGACTTTGACGCACGCGACGCAGGAACGGACCGATCGACGCCATTTCCCCCTTGTCGGGCATCACCAGCTGCGCCAAGGGAACCACTATGACGTCCAGGGTGAGGTTCTTACCTTCCCGAGCCTCCGTCAACACCGAAGAAAGCTCGCGGTACTCGGAGCTGAGTTTGCCGAAGCAGTGTCTGGCCACTTCTGACAGCAGGGAGTGGTCCGACAACACCTTCTCCTCCCCCCCGCTCTCTAGTGGTCCCAGACGCGCCATCTCCATGGCGTAGCGCACCGGCTCCAGTTCCCGAACCTCCCTGACCTGCCGAGCAAATCGGAGGAGCCGACCAAAGACGTGGGACGACCCCTCCACCTCTGTGTGGTATTTGTCCACTGCCTTCTCCATGGCTCTGGTGGCCTCCTTGAGAGCGTGCTGCTCGTCCCTACGACTGTAATGGCTCCGGGGCTCCCTGTAACGAGAGGAAGACGAGAAGGTGA
>LGRX02001613.1:0-59546 GCA_001247695.2 Cymbomonas tetramitiformis | reverse complement strand
GCGGATGAGTCGCCCTTCAGCTCGGCGACTTTAGTGTCCACTACCCGGTGGTACTGACATGGGGATGTACTCAGGAGGGTGTGGGTACATAGCGATGTACCCACGCTGCGCGATGTGTTTCAATGACTAAATTCATTACTGTGTCATTAATACATGAACATATATTATCTTACGACCCTCCCCAGGGTGCCAATATATCGCAGGGCTAATTTTGACTCGATAGCATATCCACTCGTGACGTTCCGAACTCGGCAAACTCAACATTTCATAGGGGCAATGTACGAGATACCGGCTGCTTTAACCGACATTTTGAGCATCAAGGCGACCTCGGATGAAAATTTTGATAAGACACTACGGAAAGAGCAGGTCGAGAACTTGACAACATGGGTCCTCAAATTTTCAAAGGGCTGTCGAGGAGGCAGGTAGTATAAGCAAAATTCCAGTCATTGCGGTATAATCGGCCCTTTTTCGGTAAATTCTAAGCACACATCGAACGCCATGACGTTTGAAGCTGAAACTTTTGGCTGAAACGCCCACCCAATGAATGACATTTGCTTTTTAGGGTACTACATGATGCACGAACGTTAGATTTGGCGATGCTATTGTTTAAGGAGCACATATGAGGCTTCCCCATCGATGTACCCAAGGGATGTACCCAAAAATATCGACTTTTCATTTTCTTTCCGGCGGCATACGGCGGTAGCCGGCGTTTGAGTACACGTGATCAAATAGCCGGCATGCGCGCATCCGCTTATGAGGGATCGGTTTAGGGTATTGTCAAGACATTTGCCCAAGCGGTCGGTGCACAAATGACAAGGGAAAATCTGCATACGTTGGGTACATCGTGATGTACCCAGGGCCGGGTAGTGGACACCCGGCGGGCGACTCATCCGCGGATGAGTCGCCCTTCAACTCGGCGATCCAGCGGGCGACTCATCCGCGGATGAGGCGCCCTTCAGCTCGCGGCTCCAGCGGGCGACCCATCCGCGGATGAGTCGCCCTTCAGCTCGGCGACCCGGGCGACCCATCCGCGGATGAGTCGCCCTTCAGCTCGGCGACTCCAGCAAAAAACTAATTTGCATGCATTTCGTTTGCAGGACTTACTTTTACCGCCTTCATTGAATGATGTGTTCAATTTCTTATGTCGCTGTAAGAGGTTATGTTCGTCGAATATTTCTGAGCAAGACGTTAAGGATCTTCGCTCTGAATTCTGGACCTTGAACGCGGCATCTCCTAAAGAGAACAGTCTTCAAGGAATGCAGAGACAATGGATCATATCTACCCCTAAAAAGTCGTCCGACTTTTCAGATCAAGATGCACCAGTTCTCAAATTTGTCATTGGCTCTCAGCGTGTGTGTCGCAAGTTTTATGAGAAATGTTTGCCGATATCTCATGGACGGCTGACGAAGCTAATAAAGGATTTATTTGCCGGAAGAAAACTTAACAGGTGAACCGATTTAAAGTTTTCCTGTAGGCTCCCATCCAGCATTCTTTGCAACAGCTTCATTATAATTATATACATTTTTTCCCCCTTTTCAGGCTGCACGGAAACAGCAAACAAGTGCAAGTACAGGGCTTGTCATATATTCCAAAAAACTCTCTAAAGGTTTCAGCAGCGAAAACCTTTCTGCAGAAGATTGCCAAAGAGCAAGGTCAACATCAACCGGACAAGAAAGAAACACATCTGCCTCAAGGAATGACAAAGCTTGACGTCTACGAAAAGTTTATCGAAGAGCTTCCAGCCTTTGGTTCTGAGAGATTCAAGGTCAGTGAGCCATACTGGTATACGATCTGGAGAAAACACTTCAAGTGGCTTAAGTGTCCGAAGATTTGCAAGTTCTCGGAGTGCAAGATCTGCTCGACCGCAAAGCTTCACAAGCAAGTCGCCCCGGCCGAAATGAGAGGTATGTTAAAAAAGAAAACCCAATCTTGTCGTGTAGATAAACACTGCGTGTTCATACACGTGACCACTTACCTGAATGTGTTTGCGTTGCAGTACGAATCGAAAATCTTTTGCAAGCTCATCGACTGGATGCAAGGGCTGAGCGGGAGAAGTACTACAAATACATTCAGAAATCCAGCGCAGCAAAAGGCAACGCGAAGTGGTGGAAATATACTACCATGATCATCGATGGCATGACACAACGTACCACACAATTGCCTCACTTTCGTCGAATGCCCTCTTGGGTCAAAGACAATAAGGCATTGATAGATACCCACTGCATGGGGATACTCATCGAAAGCATCGGTCGTTTTATGGAATTCAATTTCAGTCATAACTACTCTGACAACTCGAACTATCTTGCGAACGTCATACAGCGGGCAGTAGCGCGAGTTCATCAGCATCGACGATCGGGTGGGCATCCGTTACCGGAAGTATTGTATCTACAACTGGACAATGTAAGCAGCAATAAGAGCCACTTCTTGATTGCTTATTGTTCCATGCTGGTCAAACGTGGGGTATTCCGCAAGGTGAAGATCAACTATTTGATCGTGGGACATACACACGAAAATATCGATCAGATGTTTTCAAGGTTTTCTGTGGCTTTGAGGAGGCTGAACGTTTGGGACATCGAGCATTTGATGGAGGTGGCTAGGAACTGCTTAAAGGATGGAGTAGTTCCGGAATGTCAACTGGTCGATGAGGTGCACGATATCAAGGGCTGGATGCATGGATGCTATAACGAAGTGCGCGATGTCAGCTTCCAACACGCATTCAAGATTTTTTCTGGTCCCACAGGCGACGTGTTAGTGCAGGCGAAACGTTATTCATTCGATCCAGTCTGGCTTCCAAAGGAAGGTGGGGTGAAGGTATTTAAGAGCAGCCTGCCCGAGGGCTCACCATGCTTTGTCGAGCCTAAATCCATTAACGAATTGAGCGCACGGAAACAAGCGAAGCAGCTTGCGACTCCCAGGAAGTCTACGAGCAATCCATTGAAAGAGATCGAGGATCTTGTCGTTCAATGCCAGAGGAATCTTTGCTTATGCATTCGAGGTATGCACTGCACTGCTAGCGATTACGATTTGATTTGTCATATTTCAAATGTAAGTGGCCTTCTCAGTTTCTCGGGTTTTGTTTTGCAGATGTCGCAACCACCGAGGAGGCGGAACGGCTTCAATTTCTAGCCAAGCGCGCAAATACTTTTTGAAGGGTATGTTCAAATGCAACGTGGCATTGCGGCAGGAGGAACGTTCGAACTAAAAGAGAAGACACCGTGGGTGCTGCACGAGGCTCCCTTTGAGGTTACTGGACCCATGATGCCTGCTCCTTCGGGTGGTTTGAGCGCGAACGGACGAGATGCGGAAGTACTGATTGTCGATGAGCCAATGGCTGATACGAATGGCAATGAACGTGGATACACGGATGCGCAACTGGCTGATTACGTGCAGGGCCTTCGGGGCTCCGTAGCGGTTCATGTGCGCCCAGTACCTCGTCCTATCTACATCGGGGCACAAAAAAAATACCATTGGAAGACGAGCTCGAGATCATCTTGCGCAATACATTCTGGGAGAGACTGACGACCCGGACTACGATGTGAGCTACAGCAAGATGAAGAAAGGTAGCATGGCTGTGTTGATTGCTCCTGAATCCGAGAAGACTGCCCGGACGGAATACTCGTTTCGTATCGCTCTTGGAAGGAGCCGAGGCTGGTCGAGATATCTGTACCTTTGTGAGGTACAAGAGCAGCTGCTAAATGAGAAAGGTGAGAAATGTTTGTTGATGTGATTGCGGGCGCAACCTGCTTTTAACATCACAACGGTTTATGTCAATCTAATACCTCTTTTATCTTCTTTCTGGTGCAGGAGAAAAATGTTTGCGGTGGTTGACTTGTGGTACATTTAAGCTCACGAGCGCCTCCCAAAAGGAGGCCCAGAATACAGACTCCCGGCTTTCGAAGGAGAAGGCATCGAAACCTGAAAGTTTCCGGCTGCATCAACGTACCAAGCAGGTGGCGCTATATACATCCGGGTTTTTTCGACCCGCATAGTCTACGTCGATTTTCGGGTTTTAGACAGCTGCTGTAAATATGCGCACTATCACTCCGGGTTATGTAAATTTACAACAAAATATAGCTTATGTAAATTTGCCACATTTAAGATACATTCGGTATGTATGCGGGAAATATGCACCCCTGCATATTTTCAAGAAATATGCACGCCCTGCATATTTTCAAGAAATATGCACCCTCCGCAATCATGCACACTATCACTCCAGGTTCTGTAAGTATGCAGCATATCACATATTGTGTAAGTATGCTGCATATTTGTGGATCCGACATACCTGCGAAAAATTAACATATTCCGAAGGTATGCCGCATATATGCAGGTCCAACATATCTACGGGTATTAGGCATCGCGTACATATATGTAATATACTTATATTACATATGTACCACTCGTGTGCTTCCCATATACAAGGATGCGGACAGAAGCATCTACAACTGAGTGCTACTGTCTCGACAAAACAGTAACATTCAGCAGTAGATATATTGCACGGCTGAGTGCTACTGTCTCGATGCGTGGCCCCAAGGTTATGCCGAAATTCTGCGGCAAGATCGAAACATGCTCGGATATGATCGAAGCGCGTCGCCAAACAGTATTCGAATGCTCGGAAATATTGAAAGGCAAGAGACACGTTGTTAAAACATGATCAAATGCTACATATCTAAGATTCTATTACAGTCTATTACGGTCATATCACTATTACAGTCTATCACTGTTACTATCACATACACAAACAAGGTCACAGGCACGGCTAATCTAAATTTGCTACATCAACTCCGAATCTTGGCTCTCCTCTGCTCAGGAAACGTGAAACTTGCACCTGCGAAAAAGACAACTGCACTCAGCATACGGAAGTCATATTTCACAAAATTCACCTTCGGCGCACTGCGCCGAAGGTGGTGATGTGGAAACATCACGATGAAAAAGGAAATGTACGAGCCTGGCAAAACGCTGTGAGCATGGGAACTTTTAAGGAAAAAGAAAACTCACCTGTGTCGTTCCACGTTCGATGATTGCTTCTGCAGGGAGACCTCTGACGTGTCTAAGCCTGCACACGTGAGAAATGCTGAAATTAGGCAGTGAGTCACAGAAAACAAACAGCGAGGATAGTGTGATCGGACTAGCTCTTGCGAGAGATTTTTGTCCAAGGAAGGAGAAGCACCCGCAAAAAGAAGAGCACCCGCCTTACCAACTTCAAAATTGGAACCGCGCGCGCAAACTACTTTCTCGCGAGTTCCAGCGAACCAAACCTGTAACATACACAAGACGTATGAGCGTGTTCTAAAATTTCAAAAAGTATCCGAAAAAGCACGCAAACGAAAAGAAGACTGACGGCTGACAAAACCCGCTGCTGGGCGCACGTTCGTCAGCCGCCAGTCTCCTTTAACTCAACGGCAATCCAAAATTCTTATGAGCATTCGAACTCTTTCTCATGAATTCAGGTGCGCGAGTCAACTCGTCATCCGTCAGGCTGTCAGCGACGCGACGCGCGGAGCGGAGCTACAAGTACGCGTCGCGTCGCGTCGTGGCAAGTTATGTCATGTCGTGTCATGTCATGTCATGTCATCACATTTTCATGTCGCTCAGGCAAAATCAAGCTACACAAGTCGGCTACATTTGCGACCACAAAATTCCCTTTACAAATACCATTTCTGACCCTGGCTAAACAGCTCGCTGCGTTTCAGCATCACAACAATTTTCGAAATCCTGAGCAGGCACTCCTCGTGTGGCACGCGTGCCACAAACTACTCGCTCAGGCAAAATCAAGCTACACAAGTCCACAACACCTGCGACCTCAAAATTCACTTTCTACTTACCATTTCTGACCCTTGCTACACAGTGAGCTCGCTTCGTTTCAGCATCACAATAATTTTACCTGCAATACAATTCCCGCCGTCCCTACGTAAAGCAAATCGCGACGGAAACCACAGAAACAACGAAGATCTGCGAATAGAAACATTTTGTCTCTTTCGCGTTGATTTAGGTTGTGAAAGCAGTGCAACCCTCAATTGCCAAAGTGAGTTCTCTTTAGTGAGGGTTTTAACGCGGCGAACAAAATCTTACCTCGCGCCCTTATTTCATTCGCTTAAGATATTCCCGCAAGGAAGCTGGGTTCAAGAATCACAGTCACTGAGTTTGACCGCTTTTCGCAAGCCTTATGCCCAGCAATTTTTGAAATTAACTTTGCATAGAATTCGATTTTGTTCTGCCTCCGGAGTCGGCGCATTCTGCATTCAAATTCATCGACAACCACAACGAACAGACCGGGTGTTGCATGTTTTTTTTCACTCGACTGTCAGTGACACTGTTGCGCATGTTTTCCGCATGAAGGGCGCATTGCGCCTGATGATCGGCATCATTTCGATCTCCCGTCACGGGACGACGCTATGGTTCTTCAGGCCAAGATGCTGCCCGATGCGACTTTCGTCATTTGTCGAATAGTGGGCGGCGACAACCGAATTTCAGCAAATCCCAAATTGTATCGGTGGTCGGAAATCATGTAATATCTATATTTCCGCGATGATCCGCATGACTTATCCATTTGCAGCTTATCGTGTACCTGTAATATAATTAGCATCGATAACAGGATCGATCGGTTTCCAAGGTTTCGTACGACTGTCGTATAAGGATACCAAAAGATAAATCAAGTAAATATTCTGGACGATCTTGGGAACCGTACTTATATCACTTCCAACGAAAGACATGGATCGATTATATATTTACTCCGTCTGTCTGAAAAGTGAAAGTCACGAAAAGTGACAATATACTATAAACATGACGGTTGGAGTCACTCGATGCATCCATGCGCGTTGAGCGATCTGTTCGAATGTTCGACAAATTACGTTCACCTGACGAATGACTGCATTCCCGTATTTATATTCAAACAAGACGACTCGCGTGAGATATTTGTCTGACCTCAATCGTGTAATCTGATACGGAAAATTCGTTTCATGTAATATATACAGTCTGATGACCCTCGTGTATAAATGCACAAAAATGACGTGTCGCACAGATCATGTTCCTTTTAGACGCCTGTTCCGGGTTGCATCCGCTATGCTGGAGTCGAACGAGGTTGGTAAAAATATTATAATTATACACACTCGAAAAACCCGGATGTACACCAAGCGAAGTATTAGTAGCATGGGACTGGGACACGGAAGAGGAGCGCCGAAAGGTCAATGCAAGCACACAGCGATGGATCCCGGGTGAGCAATACGACTTGTTGGTCAAACGAGTCATCGCCAGCGACATGTCTAAGAGCTTTGAGCCACCTTAGCATAGAACACCCAAACTCTTGCTGTGCGACGCAATCATGCCATTAGAGGATGAAGAGGACGAAGAGAACGCGGAGGCTGAAGAGGGTGAGAGTTCGGACGAGGAAGCCTCTTTGTCGTCCTTGTCCGATGATGACGACCAGATGTGTGAATAACTCGATCAGTCCGATGAACTTGTATATAGGAGTTGTCAAACAATGGTATATATTGTGAATATCTAATGTTGAACTATCGTTGTATTACCACGTTTGATTTCCTTGCACTCATTGTATGACTCATGCTATGCATATACGCTGTATTTATGCTTCGCATTCTTTCTATCATGATGGTAGTATAAAGCTCGCTTTCACAACCATTCCATTCATTTCCGATTTTCGATCGCAACCAACGCAGCACCTGCAAGTTTCAAACAGTATGACCAGTGAACACGCACGCCCATCAACATCGGACCTCTGCCTCATTTGCTCATTAGACCATGCCGACTTCCTTCGAACGATCTCGGAAATCCCAGGCATGCAAGTTTAGAAACGAGAAAGAAGCACCGCGTGCATGTGTTGCATTCCGCAGAATGATGAACTGTGTTGTCCGCGCACGGTTAAAATCGCGCATCAAATATCACGCCCGTCAACATCGGACCTCTGCCTCATTTGTTCATTAGACCATGCCGACTTCCTGCGAACGATCTCGGAAATCCAAGGCATGCAAGTTTACAAACGAGAAAGAAGCACCGCGTGCATGTGTCGCTTTCCGAAGAATGATGATGAAGTGAAAAAGACAAACAACTCCGGTAAGTATGATGCCGCTCCGTATTTGCCGGTGCTTGTACAAGACCCCCCCATATTTCACGAGAAAGATGCTGATGGTCTGTGGGCAAACGCAGCAGAAGTAGAGCAGCCAATAACGATGTCAACGAACGACAAGCTGGAGCCACAAGCCCAACCCAAAGGGGAACCTGCCGTATCCGGAGATGAAGGTTCGTTTGCACCCTAAAAAACGAATAGCATCGTTGTATCCTGCGTGTATGACTTAAAATCCACTTGTTTATTGTAGTTCTTGTATCATGGTAGTCGATTGTTTTGACCACCCTTGGTCTGTAGTAGGTTATTCCTCCCTTCAATATATTTCTCGGACGCCCATATTTTTGTGGGAATCCATCGATCATAGATTTAACACGTGTGATGTACGGGTGCACGCTTCGGTTGCAGCCGGCGCCGTACTGAGGCCATTGACATTTGGATTGAGATATGGAGAGTACAATGATGTCGGTGAATGGATTGATTACGACTTCGAACCCTCTCATGGGTACGGAAGTAGCGATAATGGCAGCCACTTTGAATACTAGGCAAGCCTCGTCCCCTCAAATCCTTTCGGGAAATCATCGATGGTCAACAGGTCAACATTCCAACGACAATATTATTTTACAATCGCACGAGCGCACATTTGCGAGCTCAGATTGTTCGGACGCCCAAGGAATCCTTGGGAACGCGTATCACATGGATGGAACAAACACCACATGTCTTCATGGTCATATAAAAATTGCTTTCACGGCATCCCTGTTCATTTTTTGCTTGCGCTCACCATCCACCCACCTCCTACCAACATTCCAAGAACATGGACGCTCAGCGAATCAACCTGACGGTTGATCCGAAACATGTTTTGTTTTTTATTGTTCTGCCCTTCATCCGTGCGAGGTACGATAGGAGAAGGCAAGCGCAAAGGGATTCAGTTGCTAGAATGAGAAACGGCGAATGCCCAGAGTGTATGAGGAAGTATTTTGACCTTTGGGAGCACAAGACTCAGAGGAACCGTTTATGGAGTATACATTTTAACGAAAGGCACGACCCCGTGTGGCGTCGAGCCTTGGTTGGAGTTAGAACCATACCGTCCCCGTTTCCCCGAACCATACCGTTCACGCCTTCGTTGTCCGCCATCTACAGTAGCTGCAGCGTTACTGTTAAAACTGCAGAGTCACCCAAATTTTCGCCCCGACAATCTCGATTGATGGCCAGGTATGTACACCACATGTATTTCTTGGGCAGGATTGCCTTGCTATCATCCTAGCCACAAATTCTAATCCACCTGTGCATTCTGTGTGCCCGCAGATGATGACACCAAGCTCCTCGCACACACATTGTGGTCCATTGGCTACTTTGAAGAGGCGCACGTAGAATAATAACAATAAGAATAACACATAGTCTTGGATATGGAACGAGGTTGTGTCATTGTGAGATGACCTTTTGACAATAGTAGGGTGAGATTTATACTTTTTATGTAACATGTCTTACGTATGTAAAATGTCACGCATTATAAAGCCTGCCTGTCTCTTCATCAGCATTCATTTCTCGCTTTCGCTCACGATAGACCCCACCTCCTACCAGTGAGCGACGCACCCAGCTGCCAGACTACTACATTGCCCTTTTCCGTTTTGTGCTTCCCGCCATCCGGGAAAGACGCCGTTCCCGCGAGGAATGCTTTTTGCACGCATGGGTAGAAGAGAGATTTCTGTGGGCCCTTGAAACACGAGTACGCCTTAGTTTTCTCGATATCCCTGCCACAGTTACCTCAGATATCATTGTGTTCCCTGTGACACTTGCGCGGTATCTTTTTCATCCTCGGAGATCATCGATGGTTGTGGTGAACGACGACGATGGCGGCTTAAAAGTCAATGAGGGGTCCTACTTTCACCAGACTAGTTGGATTTCCGGTATGAATTATCGCAATGTAAACGAACTCCACCGACGATGGTTATATGATCACCATTGGGCCTGGTGCAACGGTTGGTTTCGCAACCTCCTTGACTATGACGCGGATGGTAACGAATTCGTCTATGGTCGTGTATACGACCGGCCCTGTTGCGATAATTGCGGAAGGCCAGATTCACTTGTTATGTGAGTGACTTACCCATATCGATACACATGTGTCGACCGCGCGGATTGCGAGTTCTGGCAGGATACCGAAGTCCCACAGTTGCTGTCCGCCTCCGACTCCGAGTAAGGTATAAAAGCTCAATACCTCTTACTCAGCCTTCATTTCATGCTTTCGCTCACCATCGTGCCACCCCTGCCACCTCCTACCATTCTGAGAGCCACCTACCTGATGACAGCCCACGGCCACTTTCTCCTTTTCAGATGCGGCACAGAGGTCACCTATAGAAGTGTTGCTAGCATTACGAAATACAATCGAGGTCTTACTGACAACACCTTCGACTAGACCTGAAGAATTACAATCGCTGACCGTCTACACGGATGTGCCCGACAAGTGCGAAATCTCTAAGTTCGAAGATAGGCTGCAGCGGCACGCGTTCGCTTTGAACAATCTCGACTTTGGGAAGCCCACATATCATCACAGCATCTGGAACTGTGCTATGCTCGCCACTCCCTTATGGGACCTAAGAGAACTAAGACCTCTCACTCTCTTAGGTCCCATACGCGTGCCGCTGCAGCCTATCTTCGAACTTAGAGATTTCGCACTTGTCGGGCACATCCGTGTAGACGGTCAGCGATTGCAATTCTTCACGTCTAGTCGAAGGTGTTGTCAGTAAGACCTCGATTGTACTTCGTAATGCTAGCAACACTTCTATAGGTGACCTCTGTGCGGTCATAATGTCGTCGTGATCTCGGGTTTCTGACGCATAACTCCTGTCATTCATTTGCCTTTGCAGGACCATCTGTTACCGGAAGCATTAAAAGGCGTACTTTCGTTTCCGTGTCGTTGCAAGCGATCATGGCCTGGTACAACGGCTGGTTTCGCAATCAAGTTACCTATGATGGAGATGACAATATATTTTATGCTCGCTTATACACCTGGGCTTGTTGCCATGATTGCGGTTCTCGAAGGACAGTTCTTGAACGTTGCAATGACCGAGATATGCCACACCGCTACATCTGTGTCGATCGGGAGGCTTGCGATAGTGTGATTGAGCTTGAAGAAGCTGACGAGGACACAGATTCGGAATGGGACTATCATTTGGACGACTCAACCGATTCGGATCCGTCGGCGGGTTCCCTGCCCGATTAGTCACGATTAGTCATAATGCACGATACGTCTTGAATAGAATACACATGGAACGTAACAACCACTGTGTAATAATGTAACATACAATGATTATAAAAAATGTGAAGATCGATGTTCTTATACCATTGCTTGTACCATACACGTGTTATGCTAATGACTAATAACCCACATCGATACATATGTGTCGACCGCGCGGATTGCGAGTTCTGGCGCTGAATATGCAGGGGGTGACGCGTGGATGACTCCGCGATTAATGGTTATTCCAGTCGACGTTGTCCGCCTATTGGTCTGGTGCTACCAGAATGACGAAACGACACCTTTCGACGAGTACGGCTAATACGGGTAAGATCCATATCATTATCATGAATTCTATTGATAATGCCTTTATTTAAATCACATTTGTTATGTTCGCATGCAAATGGTCTTATGATTTTTTTGTTGCCCGCATCGAGAAGAAATGTTTTCTAGAATAGATGGGTGGTGGCTAAAGCCACCGATTGAGATTCGACCATCAATTCAAATCAAGACGAGTCATCCACCGACAGTCGACAAGGTCAGTGCAGATGTACTCGTCGCCAATACGGGTAAGATCCATATCAATGCGTCGGCATCGACTGCAGGCAGGCCTCATAGACAACTCGTACCGCGACGGGTAGATCCATTGAGGATCTGCATGCTCGTTGTTAAAGCCGTTGTACCAGGCCCAATGATATTCACGAAGCCATCGTTTTTCGAAGTCGTCGAAATCGATGTAGTCTAGCCGGAATCTGAAGTTGTTTGACATGCCAGGTCCTTGCCAATGGAACCCTTCATCATCGTAATGTGGGGCTTCAAACTTGGGGGTAGGGAATATCTGCAAGAAATTTCCCCGATCACGAACATCCCCCCAATCGACTTCGAGCAGATCACGTAATTCACGGAAATAGTGAGCCAAAGTTACAGGCATCCAAACATCACTAAACATGCCCGAAAACGTCAAAACTTTTTCTTCCAACACCCACAAGAAACGTTCTTCGACCCATGCCTGCACAAAGTATTCCTCACGCAATTGACGCATTTCCCGAATGTAAGGAAGAACAATCCCAAACAGGACGTAATGGGTATCCGCCATTCTTGATAATGCAAAGACGAAGCGGTGTGTCTTCCAGGAAGGAATGGAAAATGATCCTCCTAAAGGCCTCAAGCGATTTAAATATTGGCAAGGAGGGCATGGGCCTCTCAAGGTGAATGCCGCAAACCAATAGGATGAAACCAACAATCACAAGATTGGCCAAGATATGATTGGCGCGGATAAATGTTGGCTAAGATACAACTGGCGTGGACAAATGTTGGCTAAGATAAGGTTGTGGCATGAATAAGGTTGGCAATATCACACCGTTCACAGAGAGTTGCGATTGCCTTAGTTGAGCAGGTATAAAAGCACTCACCTTGTCCTCACAACTCACTTTTCAGCTTGACACTACTAACAACTGACCACACTTAGCCCAAACGCTACCTGAATGCCCCAAGACAAACTCGTCATGAAATGCGATTATTGTGACCTTCCTGCAAACGTTCGCATATGGTTTAATGCTGGTTCGCATCTTGTTGCGATAAATGAGCATACCGAACATTTCGCGTGTATGCGTTGTTCTTACGAAATATTCATGTGCCAGGAAGCAATGGATGACGAAGACGGAGTATACTGGGAGCTGATAGATTAGTAGACCATTACTTTCCGGCGTCTGAAAGGCGTGGAATGAACTGATTCGAGATCTCTTGCCTCGCGGTAATACTAAGCACTTTGCAATGTAATAGTAGAAGACTGAAGACAACAAATAAATGCCATGATGTGCCAATGAGATGCCGCCAACTCTCTGTCTTGTCTGGAGCAATAATGATGGTAATTACTTTGAAGTCATGTAGCTAGTCATTTGTATCAAATCGGCAGACAACATGACCACTTGGCGGCACGGAAAATTCACTATCGAACATTTATGGGCAACCATATAGTAAGACTACTAACACTAGCAAACATTATACTTGTAAATAAACGAATAGACAACGTCCATGCAACAATACCCGTGCGATGATAGTTGCATAGCCGCGTTTTTTGACGCGGGGCTTGTGTTTATGAACACGCCCAATCCAAAAAAATATCTCTCTCCGTTGATTGCTCGATGATCACTCGAACCACAATAGCAAACAGCATAATGAAGGCATACCGTACCGCATAAACGTATATCGCAGCCTACGTGTCTGCCACGTGTCTGCATTACACTGCGCGTTATGATGACGTGGCAGGTCACCCGTCGTCTATAAACCGAGAATAGTAGCAGAAAAGCACCGTCTAAAAACATGCATGCTGGTTCACGTATCCCCAATAGTCTGTTTTGGGGGTTGAAAGCACCGCCAACCGATGGCATGACCTCTGGAACGTTTCTCCACCCCCCTTGCGTATGGTGGCGTGGTGCAGCCACGCGTTTATGCCCTAAGTGTTTGCACTACCTCGGGGCGACATTTCTTAATCCTGTGCGCTCACACTGCCTCAGGCCGATATTTGAGCATGCCTTGCTGTTGGCACTCATACTGCCTATGGTTTATCACCGTCACACAGCTGTTTGTTTGTTGTTTCATTCTGTGACATTTTGTTTTGTTGCTGCTGTGGCCCCTAGCGGGGAGGGGGGGGGCGTGCTTACCCTTCGAGGCAAAACGGGGGGTATTTTTGAAACGCTGCTGGCCCTTCCCCCGCTACCAATCCACGGAAGCTCCGTGTTAAGCAATGATACATCCTTCAATATGACTTTTTGCCACGGCGGTAAGGCTTACCCCTAAAAGTAAAGTTGACAACTCCAATATTATGGTTTACGCATCCTAACGGGTGAATGTCTCGACAACCTAAGGGATTTGATAAACGCTTACACCCTAACCTCGGCGACGAACTATGTAACCCAATGGCTAAAAACCCTAAATACGACTTGTCGGTAAGGTTTGCACCCTAAATAACAATGTAAACATTTATCATTCCTAATTTTTAGGGTCCAATTTTTCTAACCTCAGGAGGTAAATCCTTGAGGGACCAGCTTGAATCTCGAAAATCGTGCCGTTGGGAACTCCAGCGCACAATTTAGGGCGGAGGCGCCATGGTCCCAGTGTTCATTTCGATATTCCCCTTTGGCGCGATACGGCATTCCCAATCGGATTTATGGGAGGCGCCCCCTTAAATACTGGGAATATCGCGCCATGCCCATTGCCAACCTGACTCACGAGGTCACAACGCGATGCCATCGTCAGCGCAGCGTCACGAGTCGTGATACCATGCATCCAACAGATCGACCGTTTATTTCCCCGATTCCCCCGCATCTCATGTTGACCGAGTAAAGATTTTAAGATCGACTAGCCTAGTTAGAGTATAGATAGATAGCTTCGTGCAGTATACTTTATATGTCACAGTATATTGCCTAGTCTAACAGTTCGTATAGATAACCTCTCGTCCCACCGTTTGTATAGTTAACCTGGTCGCCGCGTGGTATAGGAACATATAAACACTCAACCGTGAATCCGTCTAAGCGTTACGTACATAAAAAATCAGTTCGAAAAATAGTCTTCCTAAACTTGAAACTCCAGCAGCAGCAAAAATAACAAAACGCTCCTCAGGATCTTTATCAAAAATGTGATAAAATGATCATACACACAAAATAAACGTGCACAAGAGTTTTCTGATTATTCCTGGAATAGCGCAGGTGCCCAAAAAGAAAATAGATCTCTAGGGATGTCAATCGAGCTTACGCTTCTCCACAATAGGCTTTGGGCAGCAACAATGGATTTCTGTTGATTTACTCGTCCTGAACATTCTTATATCATAATCCGAGCGCCACCTTGTCAATCTCCACATCGTACACTAGCGTCTGACCATTTTTAAACCCAAGCTCGGAGGGCACCTTCTTACGCAAAACCGCGCCAAAAGCATTCAGCCCGACCATCAACCGAATCCGCGCCAGGCACCGACAGAACTCCGCACAACCATCGTCTGTAAAGAGTCCAGTACTCATGTGAACAGGGTAATGCTCGAGCCATCGTGGATCAGGGATTGAAACTAGAGCTGAACGATCTAGAGATAAAAACACAACAAGCAACGGGGGCCATGCCAAGAAATTTCTTCCTCTCAAGCACAGAGTTGTGATTTGAGGGATAGTGCCCTACCTTTAATATGCGCCGGCCGCCCTTCCGCATGCCGTAGATGCCCTCCATGAAACCCTCACAAAGATTAGCTCCAAAGCTGCCTTTTGTTCCGCTATAGCCAAAGGCCACCGGACGATTGCCTTTATCTCGTGTATTGTACACCTCCTGTTTAGGTTCACGCCTGATGTCAAGCTTCAAGAAAGGCAGGCCGCTATCACAAAATGCAGCTAAGTCTTGCCGATGGCAACTCTCACCTCGGCAAGTGCGCAACCAGCAGAGTGGTGTGTCATGGCCCGGCAAGAGCACTGCTAACGCCGGGCAGAGTCACGACAGCCGAGGCGATGCATGGCTTGGCCCAGCGCCGTGCGGTTTGGCAAGGCATGGCTCATAGCGAGCACAAACACTTTGCAAAACGTTACAGTGATATACAGAACAGATGAAAGCACGATGAGTCCATGCGAATCCATGTCTCGTTACTGCTTGCGAATCCATGCAAATACAGTAATGAGACACAATGCTGGCCAACTACTGGTAGAGGAAGATAACCACATTTAGCACACGCGAAAGGCCGGTAACGCGATCGACCCTTCTTGTGGACGCGCAACAAGCGACGAGGTATGAAGTTGCCGCTTAATGAATGCATGAAGACAGCAAAGGAGATCTCCACCTGTCCGTCCACTGAGAGCTTAAAGTTGACGGCCACAAAAGCACCAGGTTGCACCGCTTCTCCAACTTCAGCAGCCGCACCCCCGACCTGCATGGCCATCCAACTCAGTATGCGCGCACTAAATGAACCGCTGTTGCTTGCAGCCTGTTGCTGGCCGGCTGTCCCTCGTTACAAGTGCGGTTTGAGAGCTTACGCACGCTGCCGCAGCGGCTGCTCCAGGAGATGACATCTTACAGCTTGTTCCGGGGCCTTGGTGGCGACTCAAAGGAAGATTAGTGAACCACTTCTCTCCTCCTTGCTCCAAGCAAACCTTTCGGTGGCTTGGCTGCGAGGACCGAGGTTCCTGGCCTCGAGGAGAGGTGCGCTGAACTTTGAGAAGCGGAGAGCTTCTTGTGAGCGTGAAGAACCAAAGTCTCGAGAGCCAAAGGAAGGCAGAAGGGATCCCCGCGAAGGGTGGAGGCTCCTGTGAGAGAGGGAAAAGTGGAACTCCGTGGCCACTTCTGAGGAAGCTAAAGATGGGGTTCATGGAAGCAAACAGGTTGTTGGGAGTGTGGGTAAAGAGGGGACCGCTGCAGGCAGAGGAGGAGGTCTCCTGGGTGTCAGACTAAGTCGTACTGAAAATGAGGGGAAGGGCCCCTGGGTGGGTTCCTGGCAGCAGGGGGGGGGTTGCCTGGGAGTAAGCTCGTGAGGGAAAGGGAAGCCAGCTCATGGCTGCGCAGGGTGCAATCATACAAGCAAAGGAAGAGCCTCAAGGGTATGACTAGGTTCCTGCTGAAAGCGAAGGGTAGAGGCCCTTAGAAGTGAGGGGTGGGAGCTGCTGAAAGCAGGCGGAAGTGTTGCACCCGCAGCTCTTGAACCACAAGGCCAGATAGCTTCGTGACCTCCGGGGCGTCCACGATGTCCTGCGCACTCTCTTCAGCTTCGCGCACCTCTGCAAAAGGGGAGCAACACAATTGTGTAAGGAATATATGCACCTGCTCTTGCAGACAGGTGAAATATTCAATATGAGATCTGCTGAGGCTAAAAGTTGTGTGCCTCACCCGCAATGGGCCGCTTCTGGAAGTGCCTTTCACAAGCAAGTGCCAGAGAGTACGAACCCGCCAAGGGGGTGAGGAAGCTGGAGAGGAGTGCAGGGCTTGCGCAGCGCGGGCAGAGGCAATCCTGACTGGGCCCAAGGCATCCCGGAGCACATGATTTGAGCAGCACATGCATGCAGCGTACCTTTTCGAGTTTTGAGCTGCTCGAACACCACGCCAAACGTGAGAACACCAAGCCAAGCAAGCCCACCGGCCAGTCCAAATCGCCGCGACATGAAACTTGCAACTGCGTCGGTGCTGTCAGCCTGCCCACAGTACTCTTCAGGACCTTAAGATCGATGCGGTATTGAAAAAGGAACCGACAAAGGTGAATAGCCGGCTCGAGGTCTCACAAGCGCTAACAACTCGACTTGTAAGTTTACTGACGACCAGTGAAGCTTCAACAGGAAACACTGAACGGCGCACCGACAAAGGACGCAAACCAACCAGAAACAGCGCAAACGAAGGGAATGCGGCAGTGCAACGTGCTTGATGCCCTAGACAACAGGTCAACACGCGCGAGACTGCTTTGGCATTCACTGTTGCTTTCAGCGTTTAGCGAATACGGCCAATCGGTGCGCGGCTGCTCCGACAAGGGCCTGGAGCGTCACTTAGCATCCGGCCGCTCCCACACTACGTTGGACTTTCGTGCGGCTGCTCTGAGACTCTCGTTGCGCTTCCCTTTGGCCTGCGGTCGCTACGACAATTCGCTTGGCATGCAGACGCTCTGACAGTACCTTGCGCTTTTGCTTGGCATGTGGTCTCTACGACAGTACGGTGCACTTTCGCTTGGCGTGCGGTCGCTTCGATACTACCCTGCGCTTTCGCTTGGCATGCGGTCGCTCTGCGGGTACCCTGCACTTTCATTTGGCGTGCTGACGCTCTGACTCTGCACTGCGCTTTTGCTTGGCATACGGACACTCTTACACTACTTCGCGGAAGTTAATTGGCAGGCAGCGCCTCCGACACTGCTTTGCGCCCTCACTTGGCATGCGGCCCGTTGAGTGCTCACCTTCATCTCCATCTTGAAGCTGCGTTGATACTACTTCCACTCTCATTTCAACTAAGGTTGCTTTGACACTTACCTTGACCCTCGGTTTAGCTGAGGCTGCTTTGGCGCTCTCCAGCGCTGATTGCAACTCCTCAGATGAACCGTTAGAGTCGGCCGTGCCTTGCTCCGAATTATCTCCCGATGCGTGAACCTCAAATCGCCGCGTAAGCGACTTGGTCCGTGTAAGCGATTTGGAAGCCTGTGTGCAGCCCTTGCGGTCCCACGCAAAATGACCGCGTGATACAGTTTAACATAAGCAACAGAGATCCAACAGAAGTTCGGAAAAGCAGCAAAGCGGAAACCACATTTGCTGAGGGACTGAGCACGTGATCGCGAGTCTGCCCACGTCCAGAATTCTAACTTCAACTGTGTAAAGTCCAGCACTGGCGACGTATGGCAAGTGGTTCTAGAACCCAGCCGCGATTTACCAGCCATAGTTTTCATTTCTTAGCACGTTAAACAAGTGCACTGCTCAGAATACGGACGTGGCATCCGAGTATCGTGGGAAAGGAAAATCTCATATTTTGACGGCAAGGAGTGCAATAAATGAAATAGATTGAAACAGAAGATAGCGATACGCGTTCAGAATATACCGGTAGCTGCACGCCTTGAGTTTTGCTTCGACGGGCTCCGACGAAGCCATGCGCAGAGAGAAACGTTGGCGCGCGACATGAAGAACGCAGTGAAACGTCTTTTGAGGTAACGATATTCGCTCGTAGAACGCTAGCTTCTCGGAGAAATGGAAGCGCCATGTTGAAAGCAGCTCTTATTGGTGTCACTGGGAGATCCTCTCACCCCTCGCCTGTACAATTTGTTGCCCTCCCGTTCGATGCGAGTCCCACCTAAAAACATACCGATACTCGAACCCCTCGCCTGCTCTTTATCGCTATGACGGTCCAGTTTTTCCAGAAAATCGATACCATTTCTGACCCAGTCCCGTAGACCTTCACGCGACTGCGGTCCACAGGCTGTCACCCCACTATTCTGCCACCCCTTCACCCACCACCCCTTCGGGTACTTGTAGGCATGCCTTGAGGAGTATTTGGCTAGCTCGCACGCCCTTAGCCGTAGACCTCAAGGGAATCACTCGACAGCCGCCCCTCTGTTCAGCCCCCCACCACACCCCTCCCCCCTCCCCCCAGACCTCTATGACTAACCCCCCAGATTTCTGCAAAACCTTTGCAGAAATTTCGACCTATCTTTAGCCAATCGGCATGCAAATTATCCCAAGGGACCTAATTGACCCCTGCGCACTGAGATATGGCTATGGGGCCCTCGGTATAGCTCGCACAATGCAGCGGATTCACTGCCTATGCGGTACCCTCCAAAGTTGGAGGGCAGATCGTCATAGAGATATCAAGGCCCAGGCACACTTCGATTTCAGGGGGTCTAGGGCCAATCCAGGACCCAAGGGGGTCGATTGGACCTCCCTAGGGTCTAGTAGATAAGTTATGATGGTTTCCTAGCGGGGATGCGCATTTTCAGGTTGGACTGATATCTCTATGACGGTCCAGTTTTTCCAGAAAATCGATACCATATCTGACCCAGTCCCGTAGACCTTCACGCGACTGCGGTCCACAGGCTGTCACCCCACTATTCTGCCACCCCTTCACCCACCACCCCTTCGGGTACTTGTAGGCATGCCTTGAGGAGTATTTGGCTAGCTCGCACGCCCTTAGCCGTAGACCTCAAGGGAATCACTCGACAGCCGCCCCTCTGTTCAGCCCCCCACCACACCCCAGACCCCCGCACTTATGACTAACCCCCCAGATTTCTGCAAAACCTTTGCAGAAATTTCGACCTATCTTTAGCCAATCGGCATGCAAATTATCCCAAGGGACCTAACTGACCCCTGCGCATTGAGATATGGCTATGGGGCCCTCGGTATAGCTCGCACAATGCAACGGATTCACTGCCTATGCGGTACCCTCCAAAGTTGGAGGGCAGATCGCCATAGAGATATCAAGGCCCAGGCACACTTCGATTTCAGGGGGTCTAGGGCCAATCCAGGACCCAAGGGGGGTCGATTGGACCTCCCTAGGGTCTAGTAGATAAGTTATGATGGTTTCCTAGCGGGGATGCGCATTTTCAGGTTGGACTGATATCTCTATTGTCGCAAACGCGTGCATATGATGGGAGGAATACTTTCAGACCCGAGCAATCTCAACACTCGCGGGTAAACATAAACTCGTGTTTAACATACACTCGTGTCGGTAATTATCCAGGCAATCTTAACGACACAGCACAAGATCGTAGAGCTACAATTTTTTTGAAATTCTGATATTCTGAGATCGTATGCTAAGCTCTTACATGCAAGCCCAAATTTCCAACATGTAAAAGAATAAAAACTGCAGTAAAATATATTCATCAAAAGATCAGTATAATAACCAAAAGTACGAATTATTGTACAAAACTGTGAGCAAAACTGTTTTAGCGGTCTAGCACTGGCACGCGAACAGCCACCTAGCACTTGGGAAGGCAAAACAATAATGAGTCCACTAGCCTTGACCTGTGGTCAGAGGTTACTTATATCTCAATTCTCTGTCACATCTCCCAAAACTGTAACAGGCTTCTGCCCTGAAATCTTCATCTAGCCAATGGAAAGTCACTATTCCATGCCAGCTTTAACAATGTTACAGTGCGCGCTCGATCGCAAGCAACTTCGGAATAAGCAACCAGCCGCTGGACTTACGAAAAGTTAAGCATTTTCCAGCGGTTGCAAAAACGCTGGAATTTTGCAAATTTGTGTTAGCAACTCCAGCCCCATTATCAAAATCGCTGGGAATTGCTTAAACCGCTGGAATTCGGCACAAGTGAAATTGCTTAGACGTGTAATAAAATTTCTTGAAAAAGAAAAAAATGTGTAGGGTATTTCATATCACGCGAAACTGCGGAAGCCATTGTGAGCTACACTATAAAATTGATATCTCGGGATGCACCGCGATGCATCATGCATATGATGGCTTCCTGAGCTCATAACACATAAATCTATCATTTGGAATGCTCAGCATCAGCCCATCTCGACCGGAACTGAAAATATGTAGGGTATTTCATATCACGCGAAACTGCGGAAGCCATTGTGACATTGTGAGCTACAATTTGTGAGCTACACTATAAAATCGATATCTCGGGATGCACCGCGATGCATCATGCATATGATGGCTTCCTGAGCTCATAACACATATATCTATCATTTAAAATGCTCAGCATCAGCCCATCTCGACCGGAACCGAAAATATGTAGGGTATTTCATATCACGCGGAAGCCATTGTGAGCTTCACCATAAAATCGATATCTATTGATACACGACCATCCATCAGGCATATGATGGCTTCCTGAGCTCATAGCACATATATCTATAATTTAGAATGCTCAGCATCAGTCCATCTCGACCGGAACCGAAAATGTGTAGGGTATTTCATATCACGCGGAAGCCATTGTGAGCCGCTTCATTATAAAATCGATATCTATGGATGCACCGCGATGCATCATGCATATGATGGCTTCCTGAGCTCATAACACATATATGTATCATTTGGAATGCTCCGTATCAGCCCAATTATACCAGGTATTATTTTGTTTCTTATATACACATCATACACATACGGTATGCACATCCGAACAGGCACTTTTAGTTAATTTATATGGTTCGGTGGTTGTGCATTTCCATACAGCTTATTGCATCGATGGTATCTTACATATAATAAAATGTGCTACACTGTCACACAAGATTACTTTCTCAAGCGCTTGACAACCATCTTATGTGGGAGACCAGTCTCGGGCTCCCAACTATTGTATGAAGAATCATATGTCTTCCACTTCACCCAGAAGTGGCGCACACCATTGATCCACTTGATGGCACCGAGCTTCTCCACAATGAACACCTCCTCATCTTCCTCCTCAGAAGACTCTTCCTCTCGCTCTGCATCCTCGTTCTCCACTTCGGCTATGGCAGCATCCTCTGCCACAGCCATTGCCACTGCGGTAGCCTCCTCGTCTGTGACGAGAGCAACACTCGTGAGAGTTTTCGGCATGAACAGGCCCCCAGCCGCAACCACCTGGTGCTCTTTAGCATGATTCACGTGCTCGGTTGGCACAATCTCGGAACCCACACCACACCGACGTTTGGTCGCAGGGATCTCAATGTTCGCGTCCTCAGCTGTGAAGGTGTAGCCCGCCACACCGGCCAGGGTTATCTTGTCGTCAGTGCTACCGTCAACACGCAAGCCCATACCTGTGCGCTCAAACAACTTCACCAGGTCTAGCCGATTGAACACGCGGTCGCAAGCCTCAGCCACCCACTCGGTGATGAGTATGCGCCGTTCACTAGCAGTGAAGCCAGTGGTCCACTTCTCTAAGTTGCCCGGTATCTCTAACCATTCGTCCTGCACTACTCCGCATTCTTTCTTCACCTCGTTCCCCACACCTTGGTCTACCACTTGCAGTTCGTCCGTGACATCAGTGGGGAGCAAGTGCGAGTCTGTGTTGCTCTCCTTCAAGCCTGCCACCCAAGCCTCAGTGGTTTGCCCCGACAGGTTATCGCAAAATACCACTTTTCGCCGCACGTGCTCCACTTGCGAATTGAAGTCGCTCACCGCCCACTCCGCGCACATCGCATCGTCGTAGTACGCCTTCGGTTGAAAGACGACACGGACACGCTTGTCATATGCCGCCCGCTCACTCGCGGTAATACGCACACCAGTTCCACGGAAGCAAAGAGTCTGTCTGGGTTGCTGATGCTTTCCCTCGGCATCCAACCCAACCATACGAACCAGGCACTGTAGGGTGCAAAATCGCTTGTCATCAGCGTTCTTGGTTCCCGAGAGCCAGACGCGGGCAGACCCCTTCGCCTCGTAAGTGGAAGAGCACTGCATAAGAAATGGGATGGGAACCTGGTCAACATTGTAGCGGTCGTTTGGCAGCCAAACTCCCCACACCGGGTCTACCGTTTCACCCTCCTGCACATAATACATAGCCGCATAAAACAGTATTGTAGTCAGTACACCTATGACACATACAAAATAAGACATTCCACGGTGAGCATTCCTAGTGCAAGGTCACACCTGCGGCGTTTGCAAGCGGAGGCGCAGACGAGCATGCCAACGCTTGATCTTTGGCAGGCGCTCCTCCATACTTTTCGTCTTTTTGTTCGTCTTCTTACGATAGGACAAGCTGTTGCGCCTGAGCCAGTTACTGCACCAACCATCGGACGCACGGAAATAACGGGCAGGGTACATCTTCTTCGCGATAACTCGCGCCTTGGTGCGTAACCATCGGCGCCCAATGCGCAAGCCCTTCTTCCTGCAGGCTTGGAAATCGCGAAACAACTGGGACTCGACTTTGGGAAACCTACTTTTCCCAAAAGACTTGCTCTGTGCTTCCTGAAGCCGCTTCTGCAACTTGGGCTCGATGGCGCACCACCTATGTGTACGCAAGCACACGAACACCGCGCACAAAAGGTGAGCACAATTCTAACACTCGGATCGATACCACGCATATGATACAGGATACCGAAACGAGATACAGCATACCGACGGGATACTGTACGTTGAACCCTAAATATGAAGCTGAGGAAACGTGCGTTAGAATTTCAGTTTATGTACGTACCTCGAGATAAGGGATGGATCCACGTTCGCAAGAGAGGCTACAGTAGCTGCAGGATGAGGACGCCCCTCCTCCTTGTACTGTCTAGTGAGTGCAACGAGTCGCAGCTTTTTCAGGGTTGAGTGACCCTCGCGATTGTTTGCTCCGCCAGCACGCTTTGCACGACGAACCTCCAGCTTCACACGTATTCCCCAGGAAGACACCTTGATCATGGGCTTGATGCGCCATTCCTCATCGGACGCGTTGTCAACTTCGATAGGCCGTTGAGACACAGTCACAGGTGCACCCGATAGCACGTCGCAGACGTTTTGCTGACTGTAGAGCGGAGTGGGATCCTGCACAGATGCGTGCTTGCTCTTGACGTGCTGCGTCAACGCAGGTGGGTGGTTGGTCGAAAACTTGCAGCGAGGAAACCTGCAAGGATATCTTCCACAGGTCTGAACCCCGACTTGAGTTACCTCGGAGATTGTGACACTCTCCCCAGAAGCAAGCCCAACGGTCTTGGTGAAGCCGCGCGAAAACAAAGAGCTCTGCCTCGTGACAGGATGTAAAATGACAGGAGGGGGCGCAGGAGCTTCTGCTTCTACTTCTGTTTCTAAATGGGATTCTATGCTCACATCGGACTGCGAGTCGTCGTCAACCAAAGGAGGTGGCTCATCGTCGTCAACGCCATCGGGATCCGTTTTACCACCAGAGTCGTTATCCCTACGAGCCTTCTCAAGAAGCAAGCGTTTTTCTTCGACATACTCTACTTCGGTCAAGCAGCTGGCATCAAATAATTCCTTAAGCTGTTTCAATTCTTCAAATACTAGGTGCGCCATGATTGTTTGCTACTGACCGAACTAAGTTATTGGCGTATCTGTCGGCTGAAATTCCTGAGGTCCATACCCGAGGAACATGAAAACTCGCGAAATTATCATAAGCAACTCCAGCGCGCCAAAAGTTGAGAGCTGACCTTTCGATTCCGTCTGTAAGCATTTCCAGCTGAAGAATGCACTCGATATTAAACCTTTGGGATACCGCAAGAAGCAATGTGATCGGCTGCGACACTCCATCCGCTATCGCCCAATTATATCGGTTTAAGCACTCGAACAAATCGAATTTCGCTGCGGGCTGGAAAATTGCTCGATTTCCGCCTAAGCAATTGTGGGCTGACCGCTGGATCGAAAACGGTTGATGCTTATAATCGAGCGCGCACTGTACCGTTTACCACATTCTGACTGACACGTCAGTGGCAAAGTAGTAACTGTCATATCATCTTATCACATCTTGGTCACCCAATAATGACCATATCTTCTCTGGCAGATCTACACTTCTCGAGCAGTCATCTTACGCGAAGCCTGTCATACTTGTCATATCTGTCACGCCTGTCACCAGCTGGACAAACCCGGCATAGTACCACGGGAAGCCGGCGTTTGTTACAGCTGTCGCAAACGCGTGCATATGATGGGACGAATACTTTCAGACCCGAGCAATCTCAACACTCGCGGGTAAACATAAACTCGTGTTTAACATACACTCGTGTCGGTAATTATCCAGGCAATCTTAACACAGCACAAGATCGTAGAGCTACAAATTTTTTGAAATTCTGATATTCTGAGATCGTATGCTAAGCTCTTACAATCATGCAAGCCCAAATTTCCAACATCCCCCATCTGTAGCTGCTGCCTGCAGTAGCACAGACTCATATATGGGCTTGTTCAGCATACTGGGTCGTATCACCATCTGCCATGAACTTGCCCAAACTGAAAGTGAACATACCAATGCCTTCACCTTCTCCACCTTGTAACATTCTCGCTCTGACCAGAGGGTTCTTAAACACCAAGACCCACATACACCTGCGGCCAATAGTAGGTCCATGTTCCAGATGTCCAATCACATGCAGGCGTCCAGACTGACTCAATCGTCTGAAGTACGCGGCTCTGCTCTCAGTCATATCTGTCAAATAGTAAGAGGGAACATGCACACATGTCACTACGCGGCTGGCCATAACTGCAAATGGAAATGCGATATCCAGCGCTGCAAACCAGGGAGAGGTCACCACGGCATCACAGACGCCATACTTCTCCTTCCATATGCGATAGTTACCTGGCTGAAGTGCATCACGCGCCTCAGACCAACCCAGCTGAGGGTTCCGGTCATTGTTCATAAATCTCAACTGTGGCCATTGCTCCACCATCACTTCACTGATGACCCCAGTACCTGCCCACGGGTCCCATACGCCATCGATGGACTTCCAGTCCACCTCTGTCGCCAAGCGCCTCACCTCGGAAGGCACCGTGATAACCAGCTCAAGCCCCCACTGCAGCGCGCTAGCTTCGCGCACCTCGGCTCTGGTCATATGTCTTAATTCTCCTCGTTTTTCAACCTCTTCCTCAGCCAAGGCAGGCACCAGAGGTGCGTCCCTCAGTTGCCTTGCCATTGCTTTCTGTTCTCGGTACTTCTTGCTCAGCACGGTGCGATGTCCCTCATTCCAGTGCCCAGGCATGAAGATCTGCACGGCCTCTGAGAGCTTGTCCTGTCTGCCCCAATCCACCTGATCTGGCATGTAGAGGAACAAGTCCTTTTCTTCCAGCATCATTTCTCTTGACGAGATAGCATGCCATGGCTGAAACTTATCTCCCTTCACCACACGACGGGGACCCACGTCTGCTGGCAGCAGGCGCATGTCTGAGGACAGCTTCTCGTTCAGTTGCTGCTCCTTCATCCCTAGTCTGTCCTCCAGGACACAAGAGCTCTTGGTTTCCTGGGTCTGCACCTCAGCGTTAGCAGCTTGCATCCTCGTGCCTGAGCACCTAGGACATAGCCACTCGCCTTCTGGTACTTCATCCAGTGCTGGGGTAAGACACCACAAATGGTACCCCTTGTTGCACGCGTCGCACAACAACATCTCTGCCTCTCCATCAGACTTCCTGCACACTTCACATGCAAGATGCCTACTGGGCACGGCTGCACTACAGTCATACTGGTCCTTCACCTGCAGGTGACACGGCGCAATGCTCTGAACAGCGCTCTTCTCTCTTAACTTGGTGGCGTCCTCAAGCACCACAACACCATCTCGCTGTATCTTGACCAGCTTCAGGATGGCGGACTTGGTGGCGACTTCCATGCCACTGCGAGGTTTCTGTCTGATGTAGACAAAGTCCCCCACCTTAAACTGGTGTGGCTTAGGCTCGTAGCCACCACCCCTTCTTCCCTCATAATGTAAAGTATCACGATGCTGCGCAATATCCAGACTGCAGCCAGCATGCACCATCAACCGCCTCACTACCTGTGCTCTCAGGAGGAGGTCCTTGACTCGGGTGTCCTTGTCATCACTGACCTCTGGACTGAATGAAATCCATGCTAGGCGCCTGCTTCAGATCTGGCGGCACCACTGCCTCTTGGGCAAACAGCAAGGTAAACGGCGCCACTCCTGTGGACTCTTGACGTGCTGAATTGTAGCTCAGCACGAGTGGCCAGAGCTGCTCATCCCACTCGTAGTCGAGGCCCTTCTCCAAGGCAATCTTCTTAAAACAAAACATCATCGTGCGCACCACTCGCTCGGTGAGACCATTGCCTTCTGGCGAGTCTGGTGAGGTGACCCTCCTGTCTATCAGACAGTCTCTGCATAGTTGCTCGAACTCACCCTCGAACTCCTTGCCCCCGTCCACCAAGCACTCAGCTGGCGCACCGAAGACGGCTAGCACATTACTGCGAAATGCTGCCGCAATAGTGCTTGCCTCCTCGTTGGGGATGGGCACACAGACTATGAATCTGGTGTAGTGCTCGGTCATGATGAGCACCCTGTTGTTACCAGACCTCGTTTCCCTTCTTGACGGCCATGCCAGGTCCAATGACCAACGATACATGAATGACACGATCTCAAGAGGGGACAAGCATGCCTCCTCCCTCGCGTAATGAGTCTTCACACGCTGGCAGGTCTCACACTGAGTGACCACTGCCTCCACGTCCTTCTTCAGGTCGGCCCACCAATGTCGCTGCCACAAGAGATGCTGCGTGCGCCTTATTCCCCAATGGCCAGTCCTGGAGTGGTACTCCTTGACCAATGTAAAACGGTCAGCAGGCTTGGGTATCCTCACCTCCTTGCCCGACAGTGTGATCATGTAGATCTCATCCGTGGCCTCATCCCATCGGTGCCGTGCTGCGCGCCTCTTCACTCGACGGACTTCATCCTCTGGCAATTGCACGCTGCCACTGGACTTCAGCCATCTGAGGCACCACGCATCGTCATGTATGTCTCGATGCTTATCGCGGTCAGCCTGCTGCTCAGCAACACAGCCCATCAGGTCCACAAATCTGGTGGTACATGCCAGCCTAGGAACTCTCATCTCTTTGTTTTCATCAGGCGGACTCCAAGCAGGCACCTCAGTGCGTGCTGGTGGAGTTGCGCCCTCCTTCACGAAGTGACTCTTGTGCCTCTGACGATACTGTTCAATGGCGTAGAGCTGCCACTCCTTCTTCTTCTTCTTGGTTCCAGCCTTCTGTCGCTGAGCACCAATTCCTTCTGCACCTTTCTGCCCTTGCGAGCACATTATCTGCAGCTTCTCTTCCCAGTCGCGGTGGCTCATAGTCTTCGCCACCTGCTGAGTGTATGCGTTCGAATTTCCAACCCATTCCGCCAGCAAAGCTTGTCTCTGCTGAAGGTCCGACCTCGCGTGGTCTGCCCAGTTGTTGTCTACAGCGATAGGCTGCCCTGGGGAATTCTCCGCCACTGGGGACTCCTCGCTGTGAGGAAGTCCCTTCCTGCTTGCTTCTGCGACCGCCATCAGCAGCTCCATAGCCCTGCGATCCATGGCCAGGCCCAGAATACTTGCCAATTTTACGTCGTTCAGGCCATCAACCATGCGTAGTTCACTTGCGCTGTAGCCCATGGCTCGCGCTTTCTCGTCGAGGTTCACTTCTCGGGATTCCTCCTCAGTGTCCTCATCGGCAGTGCACACCACGGTGCCCATTCTTGCTAGTCTGAATGCTCTCGACCCTTGCTTGGGTTGCCATGATGGTGGGAAGGGCCCTCAGCGGTTCTCCCACCACGTTCACCACATAGTGGGGTGCGCGGTCTATCCTTACCACCGGTCTGGGCTGCCAGCCCTTGCGTAGGATTGACGATACAACTCGCCCTTCTGGCCTTGCCACCTTGCCCATCACAGAGCGAAACTGGTGGTTCTGGAACGGGTTACTCCAGTACGCCCTCAGACGGTGTGCGTAGGCGCCTGCTTGTGCTGCATCAAAGGACACTGGTCGACCAATGACGCTGGCAATGTACGGGAACACTTCGTCCCTGATCTTGGTTCCGGGTCTGTGCGACAACGGAGAAACGTTTTCCAGGACATAGCCTGGGGGCCTCTGCTGCTGCAGCTGCTGCAGCGTGGACAGAAGCCGAACCACTTCATAAAATAATTTGCTGTGCCTGCCATCCAGGCCTGTGAGCGTTCCAGCAGGAGAGAGATCCTGGCATGGAAACCCGCACACCATGACCCACTGACGTCCTTGAAGAGCCCCTGCTCGTATGAAATCGGCGCTCGTTGTGTCATGTAGATCATGAGGTAGGGCCCCAAGCTCTATTGCACTGGGCGAGATGAGGTCAGGATATCGTCTCAGTAGCGCCGTGCACCTGGCTCTAGCCACTGTCTGGCTGCTCGATGATATATCTTGATATAAATATCGATCCACCTTTATTCCATTGCGGAGTAACATCTCCAGGCCAGCACAGAGGCCTCCACGCGGCTCGTAGCACACCACACCTTCCTCCCGAGCTCGCGAGAAGAACCGCATGTCCAGCACTCTGGTGTCCACCTTCTCCGGCTTCAAAATGCGTTCACCCTCAAAGTACGCATTGCTGTATACAGCAGGACTTCCTTCACCATGCGTGCCTCGCGTGGGTCTCACCAGGCTCAGCGCCTTCCAAGCCGCTCTCGCTAGTCTCCCAGAGTCGACCACCAGCTCGGGTTGGTCTGTATCGAACATGGCCGCCTGGTTGCACTCCAATTCCTCCCGATGGTGCAAATCGAACAAGCGATGCACCGGTCCCGTGCCCAGCTGCTCTATGACGGTCCAGTTTTTCCAGAAAATCGATACCAATTCTGACCCAGTCCCGTAGACTTCACGCGACTGCGGTCCACACCCTCCAAAGTTGGAGGGCAGATCGTCATAGAGATATCAGGGCCCAGGCACACTTCGATTTCAGGGGGCCCAGGGCCAATCCAGGACCCAAGGGGGGTCGATTGGACCTCCCTAGGGTCTAGTAGATAAGTTATGATGGTTTCCTAGCGGGGATGCGCATTTTCAAGTTGGACTGATATCTCTATGACGGTCCAGTTTTTCCAGAAAATCGATACCATTTCTGACCCAGTCCCGTAGACTTCACGCGACTGCGGTCCACAGGCTGTCACCCCACTATTCTGCCACCCCTTCACCCACCACCCCTTCGAGTACGTGTAGGCATGCCTTGAGGAGTAGTTGGCTAGCTCGCACGCCCTTAGACCTCAAGGGAATCACTCGACAGCCGCCCCTCTGTTCAGCCCCCCACCACACCCCAGACCCCCCTCCCCCAGACCTCTATGACTAACCCCCCAGATTTCTGCAAAACCTTTGCAGAAATTTCGACCTATCTTTAGCCAATCGGCATGCAAATTATCCCAAGGGACCTAATTGACCCCTGCGCACTGAGATATGGCTATGGGGCCCTCGGTATAGCTCGCACAATGCAGCGGATTCACTGCCTATGCGGTACCCTCCAAAGTTGGAGGGCAGATCGTCATAGAGATATCAGGGCCCAGGCACACTTCGATTTCAGGGGGCCCAGGGCCAATCCAGGACCCAAGGGGGGTCGATTGGACCTCCCTAGGGTCTAGTAGATAAGTTATGATGGTTTCCTAGCGGGGATGCGCATTTTCAAGTTGGACTGATATCTCTATGACGGTCCAGTTTTTCCAGAAAATCGATACCATTTCTGACCCAGTCCCGTAGACTTCACGCGACTGCGGTCCACAGGCTGTCACCCCACTATTTTGCCACCCCTTCACCCACCACCCCTTCGAGTACGTGTAGGCATGCCTTGAGGAGTATTTGGCTAGCTCGCACGCCCTTAGACCTCAAGGGAATCACTCGACAGCCGCCCCTCTGTTCAGCCCCCCACCACACCCCAGACCCCCCTCTAGACCTCTATGACTAACCCCCCAGATTTCTGCAAAACCTTTGCAGAAATTTCGGCCTATCTTTAGCCAATCGGCATGCAAATTATCCCAAGGGACCTAATTGACCCCTGCGCACTGAGATATGGCTATGGGGCCCTCGGTATAGCTCGCACAATGCAGCGGATTCACTGCCTATGCGGTACCCTCCAAAGTTGGAGGGCAGATCGTCATAGAGATATCAGGGCCCAGGCACACTTCGATTTCAGGGGGCCCAGGGCCAATCCAGGACCCAAGGGGGGTCGATTGGACCTCCCTGGGGTCTAGTAGATAAGTTATGATTGGTTTCCTGGGGGGGATGCGCATTTTCAAGTTGGACTGATATCTCTATGACGGTCCAGTTTTTCCAGAAAATCGATACCATTTCTGACCCAGTCCCGTAGACTTCACGCGACTGCGGTCCACAGGCTGTCACCCCACTATTTTGCCACCCCTTCACCCACCACCCCTTCGAGTACGTGTAGGCATGCCTTGAGGAGTATTTGGCTAGCTCGCACGCCCTTAGACCTCAAGGGAATCACTCGACAGCCGCCCCTCTGTTCAGCCCCCCACCACCTCCCACTTCCTCTCTCTCTCTCCTCTCTTGTAGACCTCTATGACTAACCCCCCAGATTTCTGCAAAACCTTTGCAGAAATTTCGACCTATCTTTAGCCAATCGGCATGCAAATTATCCCAAGGGACCTAATTGACCCCTGCGCACTGAGATATGGCTATGGGGCCCTCGGTATAGCTCGCACAATGCAGCGGATTCGCTGCCTATGCGGTACCCTCCAAAGTTGGAGGGCAGATCGTCATAGAGATATCAGGGCCCAGGCACACTTCGATTTCAGGGGGTCCAGGGCCAATCCAGGACCCAAGGGGGTCGATTGGACCTCCCTAGGGTCTAGTAGATAAGTTATGATGGTTTCCTAGCGGGGATGCGCATTTTCAAGTTGGACTGATATCTCTATGACGGTCCAGTTTTTCCAGAAAATCGATACCATTTCTGACCCAGTCCCGTAGACTTCACGCGACTGCGGTCCACAGGCTGTCACCCCACTATTCTGCCACCCCTTCACCCACCACCCCTTCGGGTACTTGTAGGCATGCCTTGAGGAGTATTTGGCTAGCTCGCACGCCCTTAGACCTCAAGGGAATCACTCGACAGCCGCCCCTCTGTTCAGCCCCCCACCACACCCCAGACCCCCCCCCTCAGACCCTATGACTAACCCCCCAGATTTCTGCAAAACCTTTGCAGAAATTTCGACCTATCTTTACAAGTAACGTTGAAATCTGTACAACGTTAAAATCCACCATCACTAACAAAGTGTAAACTCGGATGGGAAATTATATCCCAATGACTATAAGTTGACTCTTGCTCAGCATTTACATTCTCGAGTAAGTTTGGAATGCTGAACTATATACATAACATATAACCTGATACCATGCTTAATTGCATATCCTGGATCAGAAGATGATAGTTATATAATGTATATATATATATCCCACCTGATATACTTTGGCACTATAGCCGTACATAAGAGTGGGAAGGACAAGTGCATCGTTGAAAAACTGGTTGATATAGTCCCAGTGCTGAAGGCAGAAATTGGCACCCGAATAACAGCTGATAACTGTTGGTGACCACCATGCAAGACCTTCCAAGCGTAACTCCTTTGTCCTGAGATGCAAGTGAATTGTTCATAATATGTTGACATCACATAAAAGCATTCTGATAAAAACCCTATATATTCACATGAGTTGTCATCACTACAATGACATGGGTTTTTGAATCGTCGAAATGAGTACAACTCCGATGAATTCATTAGTACAGAATAAGCTGTTGGGATTATTCCTCCGGCTGGATTGCAATCATTCACAATCCCTGTACATTCCGGTGACAAAATATTGCACTGGACTGATCACCACATTTGGTATAATCTGTGATATATAAGTCACCAGAGAAAGCATTGCAATCAACACAATGCTGTCTAGACTCACAAAGATGAGTCACATATATTCTCAGATGTAATAATTAGAGGCACAATGTGACCTACGCTAAAATCGCGTATGCTCGGGCACTGTATTGTGACTTGCGCTAAGATCGTGTATGCATGGGCACAACATGACTCGTGCCAATGACGTGGACATATATATTTTATGCCACGACATTACATCTGAAATCAATAAATCACTCAGAGAGAAGGTGTTGACATCAGTATAGCACCATTATACATATAGTCATGAGGATTTTAAAGAAGACATAATCTCTCCGATATTGACAAACATGGTACATATATATATATCCATGCTCTCTGATCATATATTGATATCCCACAGCATACGATGATGGTAATAGCAAGCCACTTCGCCGCTGGAGGGTAGTGTTGTATATATACAGCACATGCTTGGGCACTATATGACCCACGTTGATGACGTGGATTCGGGCTGCATCCTAATAACTGCAATGCACCTTCGGTGCAATGGGCTGCAACCCGAGAACTGCTATCCAGCTTCATAGAAAGCTTCCACGTCATCACATAGAGGTCGGACCTCTGCTGTATTTGAACGGCGCTTGACAACCGCCTAGCAATACACTTCCTTGAGGGGGGAAGATGATAAGCTAGAAATACAACTAAAAACCAGATAAATAATAAATAATAAAGACAAATAATAAAACAAGTAAGTTGCATCATTGTTTTTGTTTTGGTAAGCCTGACTATATACAGTTAAACCATGCAGAACTCCATGAAAGTTGACACATACATCAGCCATGACATTCATATGAGCTTGATTTTGAAGACCTAGACATTGTATACATCTGGTCTAGCATGTATCCAGACTAGAATTGTATACTGACACGGTGCAAGCACTATAGCCTCTGCCACCGATGATCATTGAAAAGGGCAACCATTCTTGATACTTCATACATATCATCTGATTGGATCATTAAAGGTGTCAAGATTACTCAATGCAATATGCAGGCCACGGCCTGAGTACAACACCTAGAAAGGTCAAAGCCACTGAGCTGACCAATGCAGCATAAATGCTAGCTGCCTTGAAAGCTATACAATAAGCCTATTGCCCTTATGTCTTGATATGTATCCGTGTATTGGCATCTCTTTGAGGTAATTATGCCTACTGAATGAGCCATACCAACCATCTTGTCTTCATTGATCATTACATATCTGATCATATCGCCATTGAGCAATGCCTATTCTGTGAGATTATATATCACGAAGCATTTCATTAGTGCACATTAAACAATTGAAGTGCAACAAAGATCATCAGCTCTACATCATACCAAAAGGTTGAGTTATTGTCAATTGATTTTTCAGACACCATTTCTCAGAGGTCTATTCATCATGAAAGACAAAGTCTGTGCAATCATGGCTATTCAGCCTCCGACATAGCTAATATAGCTTTTTAGCTTATGACCCAACCGTTGTTAAGCAGCCTCCACGCCATATGGCTGAAAAATGGCAAGCAATCTCTTCGGTCATTCTTGGGCATAGAGCAATCAAGCACAGCCAATCCAAGATGTTTATCCCGAAATTCTCCAAGAGTTATTCATGTTTTTCATGTGTCATATGAAAACAGCTAATATACCGCCCTATGATGGGAGTCATCTCCTTCAGCGAGGGGAAGTGGTTATGCTGTAAAGTTGACCAATCTGATCATCATAAAAGTGACAGATTTGAGAAAATCGATTGAAACTTGTATTGAAAATGACTATTCCTTACAATAAGGTATTGCACCTAAGGAAATAAAGGTTTCATCGTCTGAAATAGGAAAAGAGTTTTACATTGACTCTAGTTCCTGAATTCAGACTTACATAGAAAATATGTTCTTTCCTGTGCATATAGAAAGTACATTAGATTCAGATTCTGAGCATACAAGTGGACTTGAATGCACTCGGGTTTGTACTGAGTTGCAATTGTCCAAAGTTTTTATTCTGACATCATTATATATTTTTGGAATAGCATACAATGGTATAAACCATCCACATATAGATTGACATCATACTTGTGGTTTCATATCATTTTGGCACATAAGACACAAATGCTTCATTGAGGAATAAAGACTCTTTGAAAGCTCATTCGGGAATGTTTAGAAATTTGTTGCCTCTACCATTAGGCCACGAAGTCTTAAGAAAAGCCATGGCGGAACTCGAACCCACAATCTGCAGCTGGTTTCCAAGCGCAGTTCATCCTCATTCTGGAAAATGACAGAAATTTTATAGTCATAAAACAAGTCACAATTCTATCGGATTGAAATGACACATTCATCATTCATATTTCTTTATCATAACAAGTCTCAAAAATAAAATTTTATTGCCCAAAAATAAAATGGGCACCATTGAGATAAGTGATCATGTGCTGAAGAATATACACATATCACTAGACAATGCCATGTTCTATTCATAATGAAATGACATGTCAGCCATCCATCAACTACGAAAATACAACTCGTAGTAAGTTGTTGTCATTAGGGACACTTCTTGATTGACTCTCTATTAGCTTCGATACCAAAGTTAACTTCGGTACCATCACTGATTTCATTGTTCATTATGACAATCATTATCCAGAATCATTGTCTAAAATGGGCACACCATAGTGACCCTGAATTGACAGAATATGTGGGCTGCAACCCAACGACTGCATTTGACATCATCTGGCATTTGCCACATTCAAAAACGTCAGGCATATTGCCAATATGACGTAGAGAAAATCAATGTTCAGATTGACATTGTTACCTCTAAAACATTCGATGAGTAATCTCAGTCTGATTCTCTATCAAACCATTTTCACATAACATAATGATTGAATAACATCCTCCATCACCATCTGATTGGTTTGATACACCTCTTTTTAAAAGGGGGAGGAAGGGTATAGATTCATTCATCCTCATACAGCTGCTACAAATTGATTTTACATCATTGCAATTTTGCTAGGAAGATCAAAAATCTTATGAAAAGTTCCAGCATCTGTGCATAGCAGTCATAAAGTTTGACGACACGGTACATCATGCCCATTGAAGCATCAAATGACATCCGGGTTTTTCGAGTGTGCAGTTTTTTAACATATTTATTCGAATCGTGCCACTCCAGTATATGGGACACAACCCGATTCGGGTGCATTTTAGGAACATAATCCTCGCGACAAGTCATTTTTGAATTATTATACACGAGTGACGTCAGACTGTATAAATGACATGAAACGTGTTTTTCGTATCAGAATTCAGGAGTGACGTCATCCACGAGGTTTCCGATATTAGTCGAGTATACTAAATCATCACTGGACGCGCTTTCCGGAACCGATCGGTGAATATCGTGGCGTTCTTATATATTTTCACTTTTCGGATTCGACCGTATTGAAACGTGTGTAATATATAATTCATATTTTTGTGACTCGCGTTGCACATGAAGGAAATACGTTGAACGAGCTCGTGCTATAAATCGTCGTATTTAAGATTCGGCCGTTATCCTACGACAATAGTACAGCAGGCAGCAAATCGGTAAGTCTTGCAAATCATCTTGAATATATACGTATAGTATAAATTCCGAGAACTGATGCAATTAAGAATAGGCCGGTGTTCTTCTGTTGTTCGTCCAATATCCTATACATCGTCGTATATAATATTTGGCAGTGATCATATTACAATTGTACGACGAGCGGTAAATGGATAAGCCATGCGAATCATCGCGGAAATATAAATATTACATGAGTCCCGATGACTGATGCAATTTGGAATGGGCGAAATTTCATGTATCATTGTCCATTATTTTACAAATGACGATCGTCGCCTTGGGGCGCATCATGGCTCGAAGAACCAGAGTGCTGTCCCATGACGAGAGATCGTAACGATGCCGATCATGCGCGATGCGCACTTCATGTAGAAATCATGCGCCCCACTTAGAAGAGCAAAACATATGTGAAAAACAACACGCAGTTTTCAGATGGGGGCTCCGTTTGAAGAAGGAGAATTGATGTTCCAGAACGTTTAATATTTTTTTTGATTACGAAGACCCTGCACAGCGAAAAAAAAAATTGGTTTACATTTGCGGAGGAACGAAGCGTGCCCTTTCTTCTGCGTGTTGTGTTTACGCGGGTACGTTACCCGATTTTGCCTAGGAAAGTCGTCACAGTGGTGCCACAGGAGCTGGTAGGAGCTGCTTAGAAGTGCAATTTTTTTGGATGCTGAAACGCTGCGAGGTGTTAACCAAGGGTCAGAATTAGTATTTAGAATCAGATGTTTGAGGTCGCAAGTGTATTAGATAAGTATAGCCCGTTTTAGACCATGGAAGTCGCATTTGTGGCACACTGTGCCACAGTAGGAGGTCCTCCATGGACTTCAATTTTTTTGGATGCTGAAACGCTGCGAGGTGTTAACCAAGGGTCAGAATTAGTATTTAGAATCAGATGTTTGAGGTCGCAAGTGTATTAGATAAGTATAGCCCGTTTTAGACCATGGAAGTCGCATTTGTGGCACAGTGTGCCACAGTAGGAGGTCCTCCATGGACATTAATTTTTTTGGATGCTGAAACGCTGCGAGGTGTTAACCAAGGGTCAGAATTAGCATTTAGAATCAGATGTTTGAGGTCGCAAGTGTATTAGATAAGTATAGCCCGTTTTAGACCATGGAAGTCGCATTTGTGGCACAGTGTGCCACAGTAGGAGGTCCTCCATGGACTTCAATTTTTTTGGATGCTGAAACGCTGCGAGGTGTTAACCAAGGGTCAGAATTAGTATTTAGATCGGTTTGTTTGAGGTCGCAGGTGTACTAGAAGCGCGCAGCTCCGGTTTTGCCGAAGGTATGCATAGTTTTCCTTCGGCGCACTGCGCCGAAGGTAAATAACAGGTAACTTGCACATTCTCCTTGTTTGCCTTTGCCTGATGAACAAAATGTCTTTTGTGTGGTGAATAATACCAGGTATGGAGGAAAATAGCGTCAACGAAACGTCCGACGACGAGGATTACATCCCCGGGTTGAGCGAAAAGCGACGACTGGAGGAAGGACAGCGATCAAGTACGTAGGACATCACACTTCTTTTTATGTGCAATAAATTAGTATCACACTTCTTTTTATGTGCTTATTACAGTTTCAATGTAGTTATGGTCCCACCATATGATGTTTTTACAGTAGCGATGATCCTGAGGATGACTGAATAGTTGCGGGCGGTGCTGATGATGGCCGCGGTAATGAATGCACATAACTTTGGGCGGCCGCTGACACAGGAGTTTGAGTAGGGTAGGGATCATGCACCACGTGTTCGGCTGTCGCCCCCCCCCCAGAGCGCTGAGCCGCAAAATATTCGACATCTTCTGCGACGATGCGCCCAGAAATACCACTCCCAACCACATCTTCCAGGGTTACACCGAGGCTCTTGGCGAGCCGTCGCATACCCCCGCGTCGGAAAATGCATAATGGGTGATAATGACCATTTTTTAAGGTTTATAAAGTCACTAGACCTTGTAAGAGGCAAAATTAGTAAATTTTTTTTTTTTATATATTTTGAGATTTTTGGAGATTTTTTTCATCTGAACGGGCTGGAAATCGCTGTTTTTGGGCTGTGTTCGCTTAGCGGGTGGTTGTGGGGTATGTAATACCCATGTTTTGAAGGTCTCCAAACCGCACCACGACTTTATTAATGAACGTCGCAATTTTGGATTTTAGAAAAAATATCATAAGAGCTAGTATTTACGAAAAAATCTTGGTTTTGAGCACATATGAGGTGCGGAAGGCTTTGGGGTATGGAGTGGAATGAAAAGTACACATGATGAAGATTTATAGACCACATTGAAACAAATTAATGGTTGAATGCTATTTGTGAAGAACTTTTTCCTACCATGTACAAACAAACAATCACTTGTAGCTGTGTCGTTTTGAGTATTTTTCCAGGCACGCTTGGGGGTATGATATATGTGTGATAGATAATGTTGTGCAAATACTCCCAACCTAGTGCTTTTTTCGAAACTTATTATGAATGATTTCTTGCAAATTATGCAAGTGTGCAAATTCAGAATGCATGTGTTACACTAAAAATTGGCAAGGCAATTTAAATATGAAGACAAGGCAAACAAACAAAAGAGAAAATGATATTTACAATGTGTACAATATGTACAATACGCCTAAGACCTAGGAATGCTCAAATTCTGTAACTCCTCTATGGAGACGCCCGAGGCCCTACCCAAGTCAGAGGTATTCAATGGCTGGGTCTGCTGGAGTTGCTGGAGTTGCTGGAGTTGCTGGAGCTGCTGGAGCTGCTGGAGCTGCTGGAGCTGGGGCTGGAGGAGCATGGGCTGGATCGGCGGCTGAAGGAGCATGGGCTGGGACTGCTGCATTTGCAAAGTCTGGGGAGCTTGCGGCAGAAGGGGTTGCAGCTGCTGGGTCTGCTGGAGCTGCTGGAGCTGCTGGAGCTGCTGGAGCTGGGGCTGGGGAGCTTGCAGCTGCTGGAGCTGGGGCTGGGGAGCTTGCAACAGAAGGGGTTGCAGCTGCTGGAGCTGCTGGAGCTGCTGGAGCTGCTGGAGCTGTTGGAGCTGCTGGAGCATCGGCACCGCCTGAGGTTGCGGCAAGGGTTGCTGCTCAGGGGTTTGTGCCTGTTCCTGTTGCTCCTGCGTCTGCGGCTCCTGCTGCACGAGCTCAACGAGAGAAGGAACCGCTGCCATGCTCCCTCCCATTGGAGCTCCACAGCTGTCACCGCCCGCTGTCCCCTCCCGCTGTTGTAGCCGCTCCTCGAGTTTTTGTATCTCGAGCTGCAGCTTGAGGTCTGCCAGACGCTTGTGCAGCGTCGCATCCCCTGCAGCTGGCAACTGAGTGTCACCAGCAAGTGATGCTGCTGGCATCCCGAGGTGCTGACTCCCTGTTGACTGGCTCCCTGAGCCGTCCGCCACGGAAGTAGTCTGCACCTGGGGGGGGTCCACAAGTCCACAGGCAGAGGCTGGATCGGCCTCCGAACCTCCTCCCTGGGCAACTTGAGTTGCGGCGATGTGGACACCTCCGGCGACCCAGCAGTGTGCTCACTGCTGACACCCGACCGTGCCCTCTTTGGGGCACGGGGTGTTGGCTCGGGAGCCGGTTCCCACGGGGTGGTCACCAGGCTTGCCGCTCTGCCGGCTGGCCTCCCAGGAGGCTTGTTCCCCACCAGAGGTAGCCTGCTGGTGGGGCGGCTGTCAGCCTTGGGGGCGGGAGGTGCCTTGGGGGCGGGAGGTGCCTTGGGGGCGGAGGCGGGAGGTGCCTTGGGGGCGGAGGCGGAAGATGCCCCCCGTGGCAGCCTCGGGCGGAGAGAGGTTGGGGGTGCCGGTGGAGATTGCGCCTTCCGCTTGTTGAGGGGAGGTTCTGCAGGGGCGGAGAGAGGCAGGGGCTGCATCTCCCCTTCGAACTTCCCCTCACAGCTTTTCGTGTGGTGTTTTAGGGCCTCAACCGGGGCAATCGTCAACCCGCGCACGCCCTTCTCCAAAGCAGCCACCGCCTCCAGCAACAGCGTGCCCATGTCCTCGCGATCCGCCTCAACGCTCAGGCTCTTATTCAGGGTGGGCGTCTTGTTGTTCATGCACCCAGCCCTGAATAAAACCAACCTGCGGTTGGGGGGGCCGTGCCCCCATGCGTCTTCCACTGGAGCCACCTCCCATGGGCCGTATACCCACAGGCCATTGCCCGCACGTGCCCCCCGTGGCTTCACCGGACAGCCCGCAATCCAAAACAGGGTGGTGTGCTTCTCATGCACAACCACCCGGCCGAACGCAGTGTCCCCACGCGTGATGTTGCGGAGCGTGAGGCGCGCCTCCAGTTCAGGCCCCACGGCGTGACAGCCCTGGGGACACGCGGCGCTGAACTCCTTCTCCGCAAACAGCGCCGTCAGCCAATACGGCTGGGGAGGGGGAGTTTGGAGTAATAGCCGGGAGTCCACGGGGGTGATCGACACATCCAAGCCGAAAGTACCCTTCACGGGCCAGGTGGTATCCTCCGGCATCGGCACCCCCTTCTTGTCCACGTACAAGTGGGCTGATAGCCGAGCCCAGCCGGAGGACACGTACTCCACCGCACCGTGTATCAGCTTCCCGTTGAAGACGATCACGCTCTTCGCCGGTAGGTGGAGGGTGATCGACTCAATGGACGCCACCCTCGTCTTGTTCGCCGCCAAGTGCGAACCAGGGTACGCCCGAAACTGGTAGCAGTCGGACATGACAAACAGCACCCCATACGCACCGTGGTCGCGGTGGTTCGCCTGCCTGCCTGCACCGTATTGCGTGATCAATACGGTCTTGGCCATGTTCCCCTGCCGTAGTTCCAGCTCCCCCTTTGCATATAGGGGATTGCCCGACCCCCCCTCGCCTTCCAGACGCTTCAACAACTCCCCACCAATATATTCCACCCGCTTCCCCAGCTGGCTGCCCTCCACGATGTTCCCGATGAGCCGCTTCTCGTCCTTCACCGTGTTCACCTTAATACCATCTTGCTTGAAGCTGGAGAAGTTGTACTTCACGTCCTTGCTCACGTACCCGGCGTGGAACTCCTTCACGAGATCGGCCACGGGAATCGGGTCCTCCAGGTGTCCGCAAAAAACCCCGTTTTCCGCCAGCTGCTCACGCCAGTCCCGGGGACATGCGAAACCCCACTCCGCATCCGCCTCCCCCTCGGGCTGCGCCGCTGCACCCGCGCCCTCCTCCCCCCCCCCACGGCAACAGCACCTCCAGATGCCACACCCTGCGCCTCCTCCGCGTTCTCCATCTCAGGCTGCTCCTCAGTAACAGCTACAAGAACAGCTGCTCCTGCAGCCAAGACAAACTACACTTTTTCACTTTTTTTTTTTCGTTTCGTGCTGTTACTCTTTCCCTCCTAAAAGAATGCGAGCAGAGTATGTCCGGTGGTCGCAAGTAGCCTCACCTTGCAGGTCTTCTGAAGGGCAAGCCGTATCACCTCCAGCTGCCACACCCTGCTGATCCACCGCGATCTCCATCTCCGGCTGCTCCTCAGCAACAGGAACATGAACAGTTGCTCCTGCAGCCAAAATAACTTATGTGTTTTTCAGTATTTTCAACAGTTTCAAGCTCTTCCTAAAAGAATGCGAGCAGAGACAGTAGGACTGGCGCATGTGCCTGGTCGACTGTATCCTCACCTGGCATGTCTTCTGTTCCAGACAGCTGTGCCACCATCTCCTTCTCCACCTCCGACAAATCGCCAAAGGTTCCGAGCGCTTCTGTCAGGATCGCCTGAGACTTGGCATCCAGAGCAGCACCCGGACCCTGCTGCTCCTCCGCCACCTCGTTGCCATCCTGCCCCCCAGCGTCTTCACCACCAGCCTCCACGATCTCCTGCTGCCCCCCAGCTGCCGCAGCTCCAGCAGCCACAGCTACTGCAGCAACTTCGCCAGCAGCCTGCTCCTCCTCCACGATCTCCTTCTGCCCAGCTGCAGCAACTATTGCAGCCACAGCTTCTGCAAGAACTTCACCAACAGCCTGCTGAACCCCCTCGGTCTCCTGCTGCCCAGCAGCAACTGCAGCTTCAGCAGCCCATCCACGCACAAACCCGCCCCGGTTGCGCTGCTTCAGCTCGTCCATCAGCCCAGCAGGATATTTGCGAGGCCTGCACCTGCTCTGAAACCCACTCTTGCCGTCGCAACCCGAGCGGTGGCACCAGGACTCGTCGGGGTTGTTCTTGAAGCCAAAGGCGCATACCCCATGGAAGCTGCGCTTGCAGTTGCGGCATGCATGCCCGGGTGGTGAGCCATCCACCTTACCCTTGGCGCAAAACAGACAGAAGTCGGCAACCCAACTTCCGCAATGTCCGCATTCCTCGGGGTAGGTTGCGCCCGCACCACATGCCCGGTGAAAGTAAGCCCCACAAACTCGGCAATTCTTGTCCAATACTGGCACCCTTCCAGGAACCCGAGAGTGCGAGCAGTAAGCCACTTGGCAGATATTGTTAGCCTGTAACATTTCCAAGGTTGGAAATGTTAGCTGCTTTCTTGACTTGGAGGCTTCTGAAATCTTAGCCCCCTGGTCCACCAAAGCGCTCCCACGCGCTAGCTGGGATCTCTTCGTAGGTTGTTGGGTCCCTGACGACTTAGCATTACCGCGGCGCGACATGTTCAACTATCGATCAGTTCCCAGTTGACACCAGGGGTGTCGTCCAACGACTCTTGATCTATGAAGGTTGTTTGAGCACAAGGATAACACGCCCAATGCTCTGAGTACTCTGTGATAACCCACAAATCGCAATCTGGCCCCCACCAGCAACGCACTTGTGCTTTGTTCTTGTTGCCTCCTAAACAGAATTCACACTCACGCACGAATCGAGGCATACCTAGGTAATTGAACCGTTGCAATTTGAGTCGCGCTTGGTGAACTCTGGTGTGAATGTGAAAAGTTACTGTAAAACCGCCCGTGCGATGAAAGCCCCCCTGTGACTAGGAACATCGCACGGGCGGTTTTTTGTGTAGTCGAAATTGTAAGATGTAATATAAATTCACTATAAATTCACTGAACTGTAAAACCGCCCGTGCGATGAAAGCCCTCCTGTGACTAGGAACATCGCACGGGCGGTTTTTTGTGTAGTCGAAATTGTAAGATCTAATATAAATTCACTATAAATTCACTGAACTGTAAAACCGCCCGTGCGATGAAAGCCCCCCTGTGACTAGGAACATCGCACGGGCGGTTTTTTGTGTAGTCGAAATTGTAAGATCTAATATAAATTCACTATAAATTCACTGAACTGTAAAACCGCCCGTGCGATGAAAGCCCCCCTGTGACTAGGAACATCGCACGGGCGGTTTTTTGTGTAGTCGAAATTGTAAGATGTAATATAAATTCACTATAAATTCACTGAACTGTAAAACCGCCCGTGCGATGAAAGCCCTCCTGTGACTAGGAACATCGCACGGGCGGTTTTTTGTGTTGTTTTTTTACATGCCAAGTGCAAAAGCAAAAGTTCAGATTGTTTACTTTTTGAAACACTACCTACACAAACATGTAAAGCATAACGGATAATAATGCAAGGCTGCTTATCAGTGGCATACATTAGAAGAGATATATCATGTCTTCAGATGGTTTTCTGCTGGATATTTTGCCTTGGCTGTCTAGCATTGGTGAACAGGCGAAAGATTTCCCAACTGACTATCCTATTGCGGAGGAGAATGTGCAACGCGGGATTGAGCTGAGTAGAGAAATTTCGGAGTTTGCAGCGCATTGGCGTGCTACAGGGGCAGGAAGTGCGGGAACGCCGCTTGCAGACCAGCTCGCGGAGGCGGCTGAGCCAACTTCGACTGCGATCAAACGTCGCGCGAGTAATGTGCAACGCCAAAGGATTTCTCGTTCTAAGAAATGCCTGAGACTGGATTCTACCGCAACATGCGCGGACGCTAGTAGAGCACAAGCTTCCGAGGTAACCGCAGTGGTCCCGCGTGGAAGCCAGTCGTACTGGAATAAGAAGATCGGCGCGGTGTTCCAGAACTCGCCGGGAATTATAGCTGGGGCGTTGGCGAACTACATACGCACACTGAACTCGGATAATCAAAATCTCTTGCGCACGCTTTTGGCCAGCGCAGAGGAGAGCGTTGGACAGATAATGGTGTCAAGTTTTCGGGAATCTTTTTCAGCTTTGGCAACAACCAGAACCAATCAGAACCAGGACACTCAACTGTCTGGGGCTGCAATGGCGTTTGGAGAAGCCGCACGGGGTATGGAGAACAGGATCGCGGATGTATTGGGCATTCGACGTCCGGTTGTGGTTACTGGGATAGTGGGGCATCGCAATTTGCTGGATGGCGCGAGCTTGGGGACTGTACAAAGGCTTCGAAGTGGGCTTCTGGAAGGCCTGGTTAGAAAGAATCGAAACTTGGCTAACCAAATGGCAAATGAGCTGTTTATTGCGAAGATCCACGACTTCTGGCTCAGTCCTGGAATAACACGTGTGTCAACTTCCAAGCGGGACGTCCTGAAGCTGAAGCATCCTGACGGGACGACTGAGAAGGCCCCCAAACACTGGTTAGAAATGACACAACTAGAGGTGTACCGCAAGTTCCAGAAGAAGGAGCCTGGCATCAAGATTGGGCTGCGGTGTTTCGAGCAGAACAAACCGAAGCAAGTGCGACGACTCACTAGACGGGACACCATCTCCTGCTGCTGTAGATACCACGAGGATATGAGGTTGGCGGTGACCGCATACCAGCGGGCACACGAGCGTTTGCACTCCAAGTGTGAATGCCCGGACAGGGAGTGCTGTCCTCACACTGGGGGACAGCGTGCCGTCATGTCCAATCGCAAACCACCTCCAGGGTTCCCAGATGTGGTATGTGGACGGGCAGAGGTGACCCGTTCGACTTCAGGGTTTACAGCCTCCCTACTGTGTCCAAGGAGAACTCTGGAATCTGGCGAGCGCGCAGACTTTCACGAGCTGGCTTGTTTGGACCAGTCATGCAAAGACTGCGGGCCGCTGCAGAACCTGAGTTTGTGCGCGACAGAGGTGTCCAACCCGACACCGGTGGAGTGGAACACCTACGAGAGTGCCCTTGTGGGGGTCGACGAGGACGGCAAGAACAAGCACCGAGTTCAATACGTTCAAAAGCGGACCCCGGTGGGCGAGCTCCTCGCAAAGCTGCAGAGTGCACTCCTTGGGCACACGCCTGGAGAGTCTCCCAACTGCGTATGCACGGGGAAGTTTGTGTTGAAAACCCCGGACGGTTGGGGGATAGGCAAGCTGGACGGTGTAGACGGACGGGCATGTCCGTTTCTGAAGCCATACGCCTACCATTGCTTCATGGCACAGCACTCCATGACCATGTTCAATAAGTGTAAAGCGAACTTGCCAATGGATCACACCCTCCTTCTATTTGATTTCAGCGAAAACCATGCCCTCAACATCCCGCGAGCCATCCAATCGTTGCATTGGATTGTGAAGCAAGCTTCACTTTTGTGTTGTGTCATATGGAGACACGCATATGGCCCGGTGGATGGTGTGCAGTCCACGGAGGAGAACCCCATCATTATCAAGGACTACATCTACCTCATCGGCGACGACATGCCGCATAGCCATCGCTCCTTCAACACATGCGCATGCTTATTGTGAAGGACTATTTCATCAAGAGAGGCATCCCGCTGCCGAAATTCGTACACGAGTGGGCGGATGGGAGCGCGGTGCAGAACAAGTGCGGAACGGCATTTGCGGACGTCGTGGAGAGCGGCCGCCCGATGTGCGCGGAGTGGGTGAGAGAGCTTGGCTGGGATCCCATGCCAGCGCAACTTATTTGAGACGGCCCACGCACGAGGCGAGCAAGATGCAATGGGGGTGATTGTCAAGCATGAGGCGAGCAGGGCTCATCATGAATACTATGATTACACTTGATTAGTGGGGTCCTGTGACTAATCAAGACTTGAATAGTACCCTTTCGTGGCTATTCAAGACTTGATTAGTGCCCTGTCGGGTCTAATCAAGACTTGATTAGTACCCCGTCGGGTCTAATCAAGACTTGATTAGTTTAATCATGATTTTCGGATATTTTCGGCTGTTGGTTCATTTAGTCATTCTTTGCTCATCTGAATGGGGCAAATTTTAGCTTATTGTTTGGAGGCATGTGTATAGCATGTGCATAGCGCTTAATGTGCGGGATCAGGTTGCTCGTGCTTACCGACTTCCCAAGCTCGTGAAATAGGTTGCGTATCGTGCCGCAGGCGGTGCCATCACTGTTCTTAATCGTGCACACAAACTGAGTCGCAAATTGTCCAGACTTAGGTCCCATCTCAACCAGATCGTCAGAAGTAACTGAATAATACGTGTACACTTCAGCAAACGGAAATACCAGCAGGTTCGGAAAGTCGGGATGGCGAGGGGGACGTTTCTCATCCTGCGGCGTGAGGGGTACCAAAGCGGATTCCGCATGTGGTGCTTGCTCTTCAGTAGAAAGAGGGAATGTGGCATAGAAATACTGTAGAAATGGCAGTGGATATTCAATCCAAAATATTTCGCCACTTCTAGCATCGCCTTCCTCAAGGCTGCCGGTCCCAGTCGGACCCATCGCTCCTGCAATTGAAAAGCCGGCGAAGGAGCTGCCTCGCCTGAAACTTTTTGCGAAAGCGAGAACTCGCGTATGGTACACAAAAAAATAGTTTCCTTCTCGCTCTCTGACATGCGCCCGGAAGCAAGCGTCCAAAAGGACCCCGGGATCTGAATATGTTTCCCTATGTGCTCAAGCGGCTTTTTCAAAGCCGGATACTGCTTCATGTCTAGCGTCTGTTGCCTGTTAGTAACGGGTTTTTTCTTGCTCCGACCCATTCTGCGGCGTGTGCGTGCTAAAGTACGGTATGCGTGACGAACTGTCCTAGAAATCTGAGAAAACACACGGGCGATTGTGGAGCCTGAACGAACGTGCGCTCATGTGCAACGAAGCCACGAAATAGACAAAGTGATATTAGTCACCCGACCGACGGCCACCCGACGACGGCCACCCGGCCGTCGCGTCAGACTGTCTCTCGACTGTCAGAGGTCACATATGTCATATCGCCACTTTTGTCATGATTAAAAAATCACGACTTGATTAGTACCCTGCCGTGGCTAATCAAGACTTGATTAGTACCCTGCCGTGGCTAATCAAGACTTGATTAGTATCCTGTCGGGTATAATCAAGACTTGATTAGTACCAATAAACGTCTAATCATGAAAGTAATCATGATTACGAGTGTATTCATGACGAGCCCTGGAGGCGAGTCTGGCGGTGATGGCTACCCCGGACAAGTGGTATGGCGGAATAACATGCGCCAGGCATTTATGGGAGTTTTGTATTGAAAGGTTGCAAGACCCTAAGGACACGACATGGTCCCGAGGCTCACAGTTTTGCAAGCGGTTCTTTTTCCTAGTGGAAAAAGGCGACGTGGATGAATCGGGTCCGGTTTTTGACACGGTCGACCGAACCCTCCGGTTGCACTCCGTGCGCGCGGGGGTTGGACTGCTGGTGGGTTTGAAGCGGGACCGGCAGTGCTGTTGTGAGTACTGTTATGCGCAGTGCGAGCGGGCGCACCCGGATAGTGCGGGGTGCCACTACAAGAGCCATGTGGACGAGTGGGTGCCGTTCACTTTGACGGTGAAAGAGGCAACGCAAGCCCGGCAAACACGACGTCAAGCGGCGGAGGCCGCGCATGAGATGGGCGTGATGGTTGCGCGGGGGAGCATTTTTGCACGGCCATCTGGGGGAGATGACTTGCACTCCTACTATTTAGTGAAGGCGCTTGGTGGAGTGCAAGTGGTTGAAGATCCGGCGGGGATGAAGGACGATTACTACAGCCCGGCGGGGGAAGGGGTGTATGCAACGTGTGGGGAATATGTTGTGGAAGGCCGCTTCTTGGAATGGCGTGATGAAGAGACGTGCACGGAGTACTTTGTGGACACTAGTAAAAATGCCTTACATATTCCCACCACATTGCGTGTGTAGATGTGATCATGACCAAACGCAGAATAGGAAGGAAAGATTATTATCATCTATCCGATGCGGAGCATCAACGCATCCTAGGATTGCTATTTTGATCACCTCCCGTGCCTCTCTCGTGCCTCTTGTGCGTCAAGAAAATAGGCGGACGGTTAAGGTGTGACATACATTTTTTTTAAGCAAATTATTGTTTTGCCTTATTTCAAAAACTGGTTGTGCCTTAGAATTGTGGCCTTAAAGGGTTAATTAAGCTCCAAACCTGAAAAATGCATCATTACACCAAGGGCATAAGGCATTATTATCAAAAATATATCTGAAATTATGAAAATTAGCCGAAAAGAGCCCGAAACATACGAGTTATCGGGCAAATGAAGATCATTTCTTCATTCAAACAACTTGTTGTGCCTTAGATAGGTTGTGGTGAGGTAAGGCAACCTTCAAATCGTCGCAAAGATGACATTAAACCGTAGGCGTAAGGCTATTTGAGCCAAAATAGGCCTAAAATGCAGAAAACAGCCCGAAAACAGCGGTTTTCGGGCCATATTTCTCAAAAAATGAAAATAATTTCAAGAACCATATTTTGTGTGACACTTGGATATGTTGTGGTGGGGTAAGGCAACCTTCAAATCGTCGCAAAGATGACATTAAACCGTAGGCGTAAGGCTATTTGAGCCGAAATAGGTCTAAAATGCGGAAAACAGCCCGAAAACAGCGGTTTTCGGGCCATATTTCTCAAAAAATGAAAATAATTTCAAGAACCATATTTTGTGTGACACTTGGATATGTTGTGGTGGGATAAGACAACCTTCAAAACTTCGCAAACATGACATTAAACCGTAGGCGTAAGGCTATTTGAGCCAAAATAGGTCTAAAATGCGGAAAACAGCCCGAAAACAGCGGTTTTCGGGCCATATTTCTCAAAAAATGAAAATAATTTCAAGAACCAACTTTTGTGTGACACTTGGATATGTTGTGGTGGGATAAGACAACCTTCAAAACTTCGCAAACATAACATTAAACCGTAGGCGTAAGGCTATTTGAGCCAAAATAGGTCTAAAATGCGGAAAACAGCCCGAAAAGACAGCGGTTTTCGGGCCATATTTCTCAAAAAATGAAAATAATTTCAAGAACCATATTTTGTGTGACACTTGGATATGTTGTAATGGGGTAAGGCAACCTTCAAAACGTCGCAAACATGACATTAAACCGTAGGCGTAAGGCTATTTGAGCCGAAATATGCCTAAAATGCAGAAAACAGCCCGAAAACAGCGGTTTTCGGGCCATATTTCTCAAAAAATAAAAATAATTTCAAGAACCAACTTTTGTGTGACACTTGGATATGTTCTAATGGGGTAAGGCAACCTTCAAAACTTCGCAAACATGACATTAAACCGTAGGCGTTAGGCTATTTGAGCCAAAATAGGCCTAAAATTCAGAAAACAGCCCGAAAACAGCGGTTTTCGGGCCATATTTCTCAAAAAATAAAAAGTTTTCATGAACCAACTTTTGTGTGACACTTGGATATGTTCTAATGGGGTAAGGCGACCTTCAAAACTTCGCAAACATGACATTAAACCGTAGGCGTTAGGCTATTTGAGCCAAAATAGGCCTAAAATGCAGAAAACAGCCCGAAAACAGCGGTTTTCGGGCCATATTTCTCACAATTTTTTTTTTTTTCAAAAACCAACTTTTTTCGTTGTCTTAGAATTGATCCCTTAATTTCTAGTGACTTTCAAAAGTTCCTAACGTTGAATTATGCATGTGACCACTTTGTGACGGCATAGGGAAATGCGACGGCTCTGGCGCGTTTCTTTGCGTAGGAAGTCGCAACAATTCGCATGCCTGATGACGATGACGATGACGCCGAATTCGATTGTTTCATTGCTGGGTCGCTCGCAACCGCAGTAGCGGTAGAAACTCTTGCTTGAGAACCGCTAGGCGCGGGGACTGTAGACGTCTCAATATGAGCTTGTTTTGGCAGAGGCTTGTCCAGCTCTTGCTCGCTCATGCTTGCAGATAATCCAGCGGCAAGTGCGCGGGCGATTTTGATAACTTCTTCTGTCTCAGCAAGATAGATTGTACTTATTAGTTCAGTGATGCAAGCACTGTACAACCTAACCGGTTTTCCGGGTGTAGGACTTTATCTCAGGCACTTAAAAAAAACAGCATCTCGTGTGCACAAAGAAGGATTTCTAAGGATGACGTTCCGAAGAATCACGTGAAATCATGTGTGTATTTCTTTCTTACCTGCGTGCGGGAGCATAATTTTCCTCGTTTTCAGGGAAGCGAAGGCGAAGGCGCAAGAATACTGCTAAAAAAACATCAACCTCGGATACAGATATGGAGAAGGCTCCTTCTCAGGAGGCACCATCTGAGGAGGAGCCGTGTGAGGAGGAGCCTGCTCCTGAGCTTGCTGAGGAGGCGGAGCTTGCTGAGGAGGCGGAGCTTGCGGAGGAGGCGGAGCTTGCTGAGGAGGAACCTGTTGAGGAGGGGCCTTCTCTGGAGGCGCCTTGTGAGGTACGGAATCTTTCTCTTAGGACTCAGGCTCCAGGCCACGCTGTGGCACCCTAAGCTCGAGGGTCTTTGGAGTGAAGGGGCGCAGCTCGAGGGTCTTTGGAGTGAAGGGGCGCAGCTCGAGGGTCTTTGGAGTGAAGGGCGCGGCTCGAGGGTCTTCGGAGTGAAGGGGCGCACTCGAGGGTCTTTGGAGTGAAGGGCGCGGCTCGAGGGTCTTTGAAGGAGGAGGGTCTTTGGAGTGAAGGGCGCAGCTCGAGGGTCTTTGGGTGAAGGGGGCGCAGCTCGAGGGTCTTCGGAGTGAAGGGGCGCAGCTCGAGGGTCTTTGGAGTGAAGGGGCGCACTGAGGGTCTTTAGGTGAAGCGCGGCCGAGGGTCTTTGGAGTGAAGGGGCGCAGCTCGAGGGTCTTTGGAGTGAAGGGGCGCAGCTCGAGGGTCTTTGGAGTGAAGGGGTGCGAGGAGTGCGAGACCGACAGCTAGTGTACTCTTCCAAGTTTTTAGTGACAGTATGGTAAAAGATGATGGTATTACTCTAGCGTAATTTTGAACTAAAACGTGTAACTAGTGAAAAATGTAAGAAGTGTATTAACCTTTTCGGTATCAAGACACGATAGTGTGTATGTATAAATTATGTGTGCTATGGAAAGTTTGGTTTTTTGTGGAAACATATGACTATCGCACGCCTGTCCCTATATGTATCGTGCAACCATGAATATGAGTGTGCTTTACCGCCATGAATATGAGTGTGCTTTACCCCTGCAGGAAGAGGGAGCGCAGTCTCGTGGTATCTTGAGGGGTGCAGCCCTTCAGACCCCTGTGCGATTGGAGGGGGCCTTTGAGGAAGTGGCAGTGGCACCTTTCTCTGCTACTAGGCCCAACCGAGATTTCAAACCTGGGGGGGACAACTGGACGTTCATTAAATTGACGCAGCTCGTACAGTTTGCTGTCGAAGATATGCATGATAACCACGCAAAACAAATGAGTGAGTTGATATCCGTGATGCAAAACAACTACACCGAGACACAAGAACACAACAGGCTGTTAAAGGAGCTCTTGAACAAGGAGGTTGTCAACAACCAGCCGGCACTAGCAAGTGTCCAAGGGGTAAGTATTTTCTCAAACTTGTGCTTGTGGCTTTAGTATACAACTTGAGATTATTGTATGGCGTATGTCTCTTGACAAGAGGTATGATATATTGTGCCTCAACCACGATGAGTGCTTGTCAGGGTAAAGAAATAGACACCAAGACGATCACGTTGGTCACCCGGTTATGCATGGAGAACCATGCTGAGGGATGGTATTTCCAAGATACGAAAGATTGCGTTCTCCTCCTGTTGAACGAACCCAACATTCTTAAAGCACGAACGAACCCGGAAACCAAGGCTAGATTCAAGGATCTACATGACAAGGTAAGTTATTTCTCATATGGCAAACGTGTTATGAGGGTATATTTGAAAGTGATATATGTGGAAGTGGTTTCAAAATGTACTTGCTGTGCAAATATAGGTCAATACTTCACAGCGCAATAACACGAGGCACATGGTGGCTAAGAAGGTTAAAAAGGTTGTGCTTGTTATCTACAATGAATACTTTACGAGTACTGGTGGGAAGCTTGTCCCTAAGGCAACTGTCAACTCCCTTCAGGGTAATTGGCTTCCCACGAATTGCGCCCATAGCGTGGCGCTTTGACTGCAATTGTGGCCTAAAGTGTGGTGCTTTGACGTTTGTACAAGGACTTTCGGGTTTATGTGTTTATGACTTCCTCGGCTTGAATTGTATATGCAGGCGGGGAGTGGCACAAGACCGCAAGTGATCCATTAGGGAACCCTCTATTTATGGAGGTGGTCCAACAAGTATTTCCACCGAGTAAAAAGCTAGGAAACCGAGGAGACCCAAGCTTATTGCAAAAATTCACCACCAAGACCATTGCGTTCTTATTACTTTGTGTTTATAGCAACTTGTTGTGCACAGAAGGCATCGGTGGGTGGGCCTTGGAATATCTCACGACCCATGCTCCTCAACGCTTGACAGCACAAGAAGCGCAGGTGAGGACATTATTGTATGTGTTCTGTGCAAAACCTTTGAATATGTGCTATCAACTTGTCCTAAGCAAATATTTATGGTATGCAGGTGGAGTCCGGTGCGTGGCTGGCTCAATCATATTGGGAGTGGGTGATTAAGGTGGAAGGTTATAACCTTACCACAAGCGCATTAGCTCCAAAGAGCAAAATAGCTTGGCCGATACCATCCAGCGATATGTCGGATTTGGCTGACTTGGAGGAGCCCTTCGAGCGCTGAGAAAGTTGAATCATAGTATCGAAGTAATAGTTGATCGTTGTGCAGTGTGACACTCACACTGCTAGGTACTAGTACACACTCAGCTTGAAGTAAACCACAATAGTGGACTACGTGTACTCTTGGATATACATCAACTTATTTGCTCTTACAAGTCACATTAGTTTAGTGTGATGTAACACGCTTTGTAAAGATATGCACATTATTTGCTACATACTTGCATACTTTGTTGAAACTTGCCTATATGTGGCTCATGTAATTCTAGCACATGTATGTGAGGGGTGTTTGTCCACTGTAACCATACAATATGCGTAGGATTGCTACATATTTACATACACTGGATATTGCAGCATATTTGCGACATGTGACTATTGCAGGCATATATGTGGCAAGTGTATGTTTTCTGCATAGTTACACACCCAGGAATCTCAAGCATAATTGCAGTTTATGCATAATGTATGTATTTTTGCCAAGAGTGCATATGCCCAGCCTATATGCTGTAGGTGCATATTTGCTGCATATTTGCTGTAGGTCCAAATTTGCTGCATATTTGCTTTAGGTGCAAATTTGCTACATATTTGCTTTAGGTGCAAATTTGCTGCATATTTGCTGTAGGTGCAAATTTGCTGCATATTTGCTGTAGGTGCAAATTTGCTGCATATTTGCTGCAGGTGCAAATTTGCTGCATATTTGCTGTAGGTGCAAATTTGCTGCATACTTACGGGATGTGAAGGCATAGTGCGCATGTTTACGGGGGCCGCATATATTGCATATACATTCGGCATCTGTCTCAACTACAGAAGAAATGTTAAGGGTGCCTACTCCCGACATATATATCAAATGTGTCTTGAATGTGGCAAATTTACATAAGCTATATTCTATTGTAAATTTACATAACCCGGAGTGATAGTGCGCATGTTTACAGCAGCTGTCTAAAACCCGAAAATCTACGTAGACTATGCGGGTCGAAAAAACCCGGATGGAAGTCTTATTTGACTTATTGACACATGAAGTTCATTATGAAGAAATCATAGATGCATATTTCTCCGGCTCTATCATATTATATGAAGGGCACTGATATAGGAGAACGATGGTTTTTCAAATGTGAATAAGCTATATTGAATAAGCTATATTGTAAGCTTACGACCATCACTTGACGTCAACAACCTGAGATGCTGATTGTCGAAATTCAAGAGTTAAAGGACTCGTTGAATCAGCCTTGATAACAGGCATGTGGCACGTGTGGGTGGTACGTTTATGCATAATTTGACGAATTTTCGAAAAAATGACATTTAGAAGTGTTAGAAGGTTGGAGAAGTTTGGAGAAGGTTTGGACAAACTCAAAAATGTAAAATTTTGACATTTCGGGTTTTGGAGTAGCCGTGCGGGGTCATTTCGTTTACTGCAAATACCAGGGAATCAAGTTGTGCACATGGAATGCTTGCGCGACACATTAATAAGTTTATAAAAGGCCATTACAAGGTTTGGGAAGGTGCAACATGATAGTAGAAGGCAGTAAAAGGTTGCATGTCCAATATTTTAGGGTTTTAGGGTTGCTGGCGGGGTGGTGTGGGTGAAATATTAGTTGTGAGAGGGGGTTCGGCGTGTGCGGGGTCCGCTATAAAGTGCACAATTTCGGGAAATGATGATATTACACGGTTTGATATTTTTGGAGAAGTTTGGAGAAGGTTTGGACAAACTCAAAAATATGAATTTTGACGTTTAGGGTTTTGGAGTAGTCGTGCGGGGCCATTTTGGTCACTGCAAACGGCAGGAAATCGAATTTTGCACTTGGCATGCATGCGCGGCATATGAATGTGTCGCTACAAGGCCAATAACAAGCGGGAAATTATATTGTATGATTTAATATTTTTGGAGAACATCGGAGAAGGTTCGTAGAAACAAAATAATGCAATATTTTGATATTTTGGGTTTTGCAGGAGCCGCGCGGGACCAATTTGTTCACTGCAAATATCAGGATGGTTGCTGTGTCATGCACACGGCCGATGTTTTGAAAATAAAGAGCAATTCAATATGCAAGTGCATTTCCATGCTTATATTCCAATGTTCATACACAATCTAATGTATGAATACTTGCAAGTGACATAATTACCGTAGTGTCAGGTTATTAGAGTTATGCAAAAATTGCAGCTTACTGTAGCACGAAGCACCAAGATGCGGCTCTCGGGACAGCTCAAATAGCACTTTTAGTTAGGCAAACGATTTCTAAGCTAGCGCCTGTCGAACAGCTCTTCCAAGGAAACACGTGAGCGTGAAGCCCCACGAGCAAGGTCCTGCAATTGATCCGCGGTCAGGGTGAAAAGCTGCTGTGCTGGTTGGGCGAGCTGCTGTGGTTGGGCGAGCACCTGCGGTTGCGCGAGCAGCTGCGGCGGTTGCGCGAATAGCTGGGGTTGCGCGAATAGCTGGGGTTGCGCGAGCAATTGTGGTTGCAGCTGGTAGGATTGCTGAAGCTGCGAGAGCTGCTGGAGCTGCTGAAGTTGTTGCAGCTGTTGAAGCTGCTGGAGTTCTTGCAGCTGTTGAAGCTGCTGAGGCTGCTGCACCGGTTGAAGCTGTTGGGGCTGCAGCAACGGTTGAAGCTGCTGGAGCTGCTGCATCTGTTGAAGCTGCTGGGGTAGCTGCACCTGTTGAAGCTGAGACTGGGGCTGCGAGAGTTGCTGCAGCTGCAGGGGCTGCGAGAGTTGCTGCAGCTGCAGGGGCTGCTGCGGCTGTTGCAGCTGCTGGGGCGGCAGCACCTGTTGAAGCTGAGACTGGGGCTGCGGGAGTTGCTGCAGCTGCAAGGGCTGCTGCGGTTGTTGAAGCTGCTGAGGCGGCAGCACCTGTTGAAGCTGAGACGGGGGCTGCGGGAGTTGCTGCAGCTGCAAGGGCTGCTGCGGCTGTTGAAGCTGCTGAGGCGGCAGCACCTGCTGAAACTGCTGGGGCTGCAGCACCTGATGAACCTGAGCCTGTGACTGTGGGAGTTGCTGCAGGTGCTGGGCCAGGAGGAGTTCCTCCTGCTGCTGGGCCTGCGGGACGCCCTGACGAACTGCTTCCAGACCTGAGATCTCACCCTCCGTCCCTTGCTCCGCCGTGGGCGTCGCCGACGCCACAGGTGCCGGACGCGGTTCCTCGGAGGCCGGCACTTGCGGCAGGAGCGTCTCCAAACTAGCGCGCTCCAGCTCTAAGCGCCGGTCCAGTGCGCTCTGCTGTCTCTGCTCCAACGCTTCCAAGCTCCGACCAAACTCCTCTCCCTGCTTCCTCAACAGCTCCTCCAACTGTTCACTCGTCACGCCCACCTGCAAAGGTCCACTTCTTCCTTCCTCTACCTCCACCTGCGCCGCCAGTGGGACCGCCAGCACCCCACTGCCGACACTTGACCTCCGGCCTCGAGAACGACCACCTCCAGCTTTCCCCGTGCCTTTCCCCGTGCCAGCATCAAGTGCCCTACCCGACACGTCGCTCGGTGCTTGGCTCCCCCTTCGGTGTGGAACGGCCAGGTGCGCAGGCGCGGCAACCCGCTTCTGCAAGGTGTGGCCGTCAGCCAAATCCGACCTCATGCGCTTCCTTCCTTTCACCGCCTGAGACGCAATTGTCTCAGGCGGTGCAGCATCCTCCGTGACCGTATCCCCCTCGGAACCCGCGCCCCCACGGCTAGGGGCAACGGATGCCGCGTCCTTGTCGACGAAGAGGTAGTCGTCACGGGTAACGCTGGGTCCTAACTCCACCCGGTCCGCCGTATTGACCTGCCTCAACGGGGCCGTGACGGACACGCCCTCCTGGAAGCCCTTCGTTTTTTCCACGGCAATCTGTTGAGGCACGAACTTCCGGAGGACCTGGAACACTTTGTCGATCTGCTCGTTGTCACGGAAGTAAGCCTCCCCTCGGGCTTTGTCCGTTACGCCCACGTTCAGCTTGTTCATGCGGAAGGTGTGAAACATCTCCGGGTCGGCGTTCGGCCCATCGATTGGCCCCCCGCAATGGACAAACCACCCTTTATTCTTTATGTGCAGGATTGAGCCTACCACATACCCCCCGAGTGACCCTGGTGAAACACCACTCCGCCGTACGAGAATTTCCCGTTCGATTTCTCGGCGTATCCCTCCTTCCCACCAAAGCCGTCGCCATACACATACCGCGGCCTAAAGTTAATGTACTTGTTGTACGAGTGAACACGTTGCGGCAGATCCAGGTCCTCCCACCGAGGCTTCCGCTGATGGCCACCTACGGGCAATGCCTGTGCGGGAGTGTTCGTGGGTTGCTCCGCCGATCCCAACGGCGCGTCCGGTACCACCCCCGCGGTCTCGGGTGCGGGCACCTCCGTGCTCGGGGGGGCGGGAGCATCCGCGGGTTGAGCCGCCGCTCCCGACGGCTCCTCTACACCCCCCGCGGGTTGCTCCGCCGATCCCGACGGCGCGTCCGGTACCACCCCCGCGGTCTTGGGTGCGGGCACCTCCGTGCTCGTGGGGGCGGGAGCATCCGCGGGTTGAGCCGTCCCTCCCGACGGCGCGTTCACTACCAGCCCTGCGGTGTCGGGTGCGGGCACCTCCGTGCTGGGGGGGGCGGGAGCATGCGCGGGTTGCTCCGTCCCTCCCGACGGCTCCTCTCCACCCCCGCGAACGCCCTCGGGTGTGGCCGCTTCAAGGGGTGGGGGAGCCGATGCCGAGAACTCCGAGAGCATGGACAAGGCAGGTGCCGGAGTGTCCGCGGGTTGCTCCGCCGATCCCGACGGCGCGTCCGGTACCACCCCCGCGGTCTTGGGTGCGGGCACCTCCGTGCTCGTGGGGGCGGGAGCATCCGCGGGTTGAGCCGTCCCTCCCGACGGCGCGTTCACTACCAGCCCTGCGGTGTCGGGTGCGGGCACCTCCGTGCTGGTGGGGGCGGGAGCATGCGCGGGTTGCTCCGCCCCTCCCGACGGCCCCTCTACACCCACCCGAACGCCCTCGGGTGTGGCCGCTTGAACAAGGGGCGGGGGCCGCGCCGACGGCACCGCAAGCAACGGCAAACTGTTCTCGAGCGCGCCTTCCAGCAGCATGGCACCATGTTTTGCGAGGTTCACAGCGTCTCTCTCGGCTTGGGAGGTTGGGTAGACCGTGCGCTTCGCCATGCACTCCGGCCTACCACAATTGTTCACCTCTTCAATGCCTTTGGCTACCATGCACACGTTATGGTAGCTAGCCTTGCAGTGCGAGCACCTGTGGACACCACGTCCATCGTCCTTCTCGCATATGAAGCAGGACTCATCTGGTGCTGGCGGTGGGGGTGAGGGCGGAGCCGTGGCGAGCCCACCTAATTCATAGAACACCAAACCCAAGCACGTTTACACAAGTAGGACGAGAAACATAAATAGAACTAAAAACTCATTACAACGTTATATTATTGGACCACTTTGAAAAATGTGCTCACCAGCGTCGCCGGTCTTCAGCGCGCTAGTAGGCCAGTCCAAGGACTTTCTTCGAGAACTCTGCGCTTCCTTGGCCAAGCCCGCCAACGCGCGGGGAGCGTCAATTGAGGCCAGCGTTTTAACGGTGGCCTCGGTGGCATCTTCCGCCACTTCACTAGCAGTACACTCTGATCGCTGCTCGCACTCCTTGCGCCCACAGTTCTTTTGATTTGTGAGCAAACCACAATCGGCAGTCCCGAATTTTCGCTGACATGAAGGATGGAAACCACCTCCACAAACACCACAAGTCAGAATGCTCGCGCTTTTCTTGCAATAAACGCACTTCCCCGGCCGAGGACCACACTGCTTGCATATTACTCCAACCTCCTCATTGCTAGAACACGCGAAATGAAAGTAGCCCTGGCACGTCTTGCATTGGATCTTCGGTACAATAGTTTTCGGGACCGCACAATCGCGGACCACACATTTCACTACATTCTCTTCTTTCTTCTTCGCAATAGCTTTCACAACAGCCTGTTTTCCACGGTTCGCCCCCATGTTTCTGGGGCAAGGTGTTAACGTGCTACTTACTCTTAGGTTTCAGGAGCATAAGTCAATTCAGTAAAGGCGGAGTCTTGGGCCTTCAAGTCCGTCCAGAACTCCAAAGCGCCACATCACCATGCACATACAAATATCCCACGCAAAAATATTTCGCTGTGGAACCCTAACAGATTTGGAGTCCGTCGATAAAACTTGATCGAACTCCAAAGCGCCACATCACGATGCACACAACATTATGTCACGGATATAAATTATGATGTGGAGCGCTGACAGATTTGGAGTCCGTCGATAAAACTTGATCGAACTCCAAAGCGCCACATCAAGATGCACATAACATTATGTCACGGATATAAATTATGAT
>LGRX02001612.1:0-22836 GCA_001247695.2 Cymbomonas tetramitiformis | reverse complement strand
GATAAACATCTGTGTGAAGTTTGCTGTCGCCCTCTTTCCATAAATGAAACATTTTTTCGGGCACACTGTATTCATTTACCTCGTCGAGCATGAGCATTAAGTTTTCCATGTTTTCGATACCGGGCAGACGTCCAAGCAGCTTTGCGGTGAACTTGCACCGCACGCGCACACGATTCGATAGACACACTAGAAAAAAACGAACGCAGTTAAGCAGGTATTCCTTCGTGGCGTGGTCGCCCCCACCGTAAGTACATCGATCATCGTGGCAGTTTAGATTAAGTTGGTAAGACTCAGCGTTGTTGAGTCCCTTTTTCACGGACGTTTCCGCCATTAAACTCTCAAATCCCGCGAGGTAAAACTCCACCATTCGTCGCTTGCACGCGGCATCCAGGCGCACGTCTTCGTCATCGGTCTGTACATCTTGCATCGCAAAACCCATCTCGCGTTTAAATTCGTGATATTCGATACCGTTTACCTCAGGCGCGTGTTCGAGTTTAGCGTCATCTAGCTTGCTAGCAGCAGGCGTAGGTAGGTTGCTTATACCTGTGTCGTAGAAATTAAACTCCTCAAGAATCGCCGCTGTAATCCTAGCAAATTCCGTATTGTAATAGGGCTGTACGTAATTTTTTACCCATTTGGTATCAGCTTTGTAAGTGTACACATCGATAAGCGCGTCCGCAGGGTTTACATTTTGCGAATTTGTGATTATATGTTTGCGCAATTCGTGCCGATAGTTTATCAAGTGTAAAAGAGTAAACGTGCAGAGGTCGTCGCCTTTGGATGTGTCTTTTTTGTGCATCACGCAGTAAGCGTGGTAGAGTAGTTTCACACTCTGAATGGCGTTGCAAATCGCCGGTTTTACAAGTTTTTCGATCCAATCGTAACGTGTCAGGGCGTTTTCGACCACGTCAAATGTCTGGGTACTAATTTTTTGGTCTCTCGCGTTCGAACGTAGCATTTGTGCTTTGCGTTCGGCGGAATGACCCGACGTAGATTGTCCAATATACACGGTCGGGGGCGAAGCGGACAAAATGGCTTCGCGCGGTTGTAAAAGGAAGCGAATGGGATCCGTGTCGTACTTGGAAGCAACTAAAAACAGTACCCTTGATAAAGTAATGCCTGCGGTATGCATACCTTGCATGACGGACTGTTGCGAGCTAGCGTACCATTCGATATGCGTGCGCAGGTGAAACAAAAAGTGTGGCCAACCTATAACGTCCGTGCAATTAGAAAATGGTGCACCGTGATAACCATCGGGGTCGATCAGGTTTGAAATGCGTATGTAAGCGTCTATTTCAAACCGCGATAAGTTGATTGAACCTGCGCTGTAACAAATGGCGTGCATGTCGTATTCGGTGTACACGTTTTTTGCTTTGAGGTTTGAAACAAGCTGATCGTGATCGATGTCGATGTTTTTACGGACGAACTCCAGCCATCTCCTGGGGGCGTGCAATACAACCCGTGTGCGTAGTTCGCGCAGCTGTTTCGCGGCTACGGAAATCAGTTCTGTCAGCGTCGGGTCCATGATGTTATAGCTATACATGCCAGAGTTGGCACCTAACTCATGGTACGACACCCATTTTGGAGATTTCGTTTCGTCTATTTTATTATGTTTATTAAAAATTCGTTGGTCGAACGCGACGTATTTCATTAACCGTAAGACTTGAAGCACAACATGCTCATCGGATTCCTGCTGTTCTCCACACCCTTCCGTTGTCGCCACCACTACAAACTCTACCTCGTTCGTGCGTGTTTCTTTTTCTGCTTGATCATCGTCTGTTGTTGATGGAGCCTTTACGTTCAATCGAACGCCGTGGTGCGCAAAAGTGTAAAAATCCCAAAATTCGGTTGGTACGTATAGCAAGGGATGCCTGAACGCGCTAATGCACATACGGCTCAAAGCATCGTGGTTGTTTTCAATATTGGGAAAGTATTGTTGAAAATGCAGCCTGATTGTAGGCAACTTTTGTTTAGCTAAATGTACTAAGGTTTTTAGTGTCATTGGGTTTTTGCCCAACAGCGTATGGTGCTTAAAGTGATATTGGATAAACGTGTCCAACATTTTATTACTTGTTGACAACATCTGTTGATCGCTCAATTTTTCGAGAACTTCAGCATTTTCGGTATGAAAACACCATGCCAGTTCGGTTGAATACGTTAGGCGTAATAACCGCAACAACGACAAGCTGTAGTTTGCGGTAGCGACTGTTGCAGACACCGATTTCATTGCCTCGAAGTAGTGAGATAACCGGTCGGTTTCGACCTTCGCGCCCGCGCCGATTTGCAAACACGTAACAAAATCCAAATTATGTTGAACTCGTTTTAGCATCGTGTCAAACACAACTGTGTCCACTTTACTCATGACGCGGAACTCCGCAATCGCCATACTCCAAATGAACGCGTACTGACTAAGAAAATCACGTCCGACGTCGCGTTGTCGACCTTCCGTTGCGAGCATAAAACTGGTAAATAAAAAACAATTTTGCGGCGACATACCCCGTTCTATGTCCATGCTCTTTATTTGGTTTACCATATTTAGCATTGATCGATACGGGTACAACGCTTCGATAAGATACGGTGTATCGTCTTGCCAGCCTTCTCTCTCTAAAATAAACCCACGTCTACTATTAGTAAGTTCATCTTCGGTTCTTGGGCGCGATTCCTTCCTTTCTGGTGCCTTCACCTGGTTCCCGGGCGCGTAGAAGGTTGATAAGATCGACATGTAGCAAGCGATCACCGTGCGAAGCTCCTTAAAAAATATCTACGAGTGCTATATGTTGTTGTATCTATACAGTGGACCGACGCCTGTTAACTAACGTTTACGAGTACCAACAACTAAAGCCTTTCATAAAAAAGTGTCATGCCGCACGAAACGTTCGTCGTTGCACTACATCGTGCTGGCGAATTTGGTGTTTGGGGTGGTGATGCTCGTTTTGCAAGTGCGGCAGTATAAAACCGTAACCGCGTGAACATGTTTTATTAATAATTTAAACGCGGTCAAATGCAGTCTCCCAGGTTGATCACAAGCAGAGGCCCGACGATGGAGCCGCCGCACACGTGCTCGCCGTACACATCGGTGGCTTCGGCGTTTGAGGGCAAGTTTTTGTTGCGCCCGTCTTCGTCCACCCACAAAACTAGCTCGCTCTCCGCCCATTCGTCGTCGTCGATGACGGGCACCATCTGCACCATGTCACAGTCGCCCAGTAAGGCGCGCAATCGTTGCAGATCGAAAGGGCCGTCCACAAGATGCGACGACCCTCCGACGAGCTGCAGCACGCCCTTCTTAGGAGGCGGCGCGTCGTACAGCTTCCAAGGCGTTTCGCTGCGCTCTTCGGTCATGACGCGACCGCACGGGCGTCGCCTTTGGTGATGCGAGTGAGTGTTTCGCGTTTGTAGAGCCCCGAGATGGGCAGTGCCGACTCTGCGTATGTTTACCGTAACGAGGGACGGCTGTTTAAAGTTTGGGCGTTCGTATAAATGCGTACGGGACGAGCGGTCGAATCGCAAATGTGCCCGACCGTGCAACGATGATAAGTTCATCGACGTTGCGTATTTGGATTTAAGAGCTAACTTTTTGCGCGTTGTATGCAACTTTGTGATCGCACGTCACGTTTTGTAGGGTTAGAAGTCGTGCATGACCGGCGACTGACGCTGTTTTACCGGTGACAAATTTCTCTCCCCACAGGGAGAGAAAATGTACGATTTTTTGCCAGTGCCAAAAACAGTGACAAGCTTGCGTTTTCCCGCCCTAAACCTTATGTTTTACGCGTGTCACGCAACGTCGCCACGGTTGGTCAAATTTGTATAGCACCCGGAAAATACCCGATTCTTGAAGCTACGATTTTTTGTCGGCGCGTGTGAAACTTAACTTCGCGTGAAAAAAGTTGCACCCGTGCATGTGAACAAAATGGTGAATTTTTATGTGGCGGTATAAATACACGTGCAAAAGATGTCCCATAAACGCAAAACATGTCTAAAAAATTTGTGAGTACAAAAATCGCTACGTCGAAACTCGGCATTTCAGCCCGGATTTTGCGCGGGTGGAGTGACAAAGGATATATAACTACAAAACGAACACCTGGAAACACGCGGTACTATGACGTGAATAAGTTTCTTGCTGATCATGCCGACGGAAAGTTAAGTTTGCTCAATACCAAACTGTTCACTAAGGATGCGGATACGCGCGAAGACGAGGTCATGCATAGCGAAGGCGACGTGACGCTCGCCGAGGAGGTGCTCGAGACCGACGACCCCGCCGTCGCCATCGATGATATGGACGCTGTGGACGAAGAAATTGTGGCCCCAAATCTTGTACTTGCGACCGCGAACACTTCTGACTCGGACGGGACACATCGCCGATGGAAGAGAAATGGCAAGGTAAGTGTCATTCGTGTCATACAAATGATGACTACCACGTGTCCAGTTTCAATTGGTCATTTTTTTTCTTAACCTAGATGTTATATATTGATGTTAGATTTTTTTCAAGAAAACCCGGATCTGGGTAATCAAAAATTTGCGTTTTTCAAAAATCAGACCCCCCTCTTTTTGTGTTATGCAACGATTTAGATGTTTAAAACTGAGATGCGCTGTGTACAATATAGGTGTATGAATACAACTGCGACATCGACACAGATATTTGTATTGATAACAATTATGCGAATGTTCATTTGTTTTGTCGGAAAAATGGCAAACGTTGGGAACATTATATTAGACTCGAAAGTACCAAGAAAGTTGTCAACGAGCTTGAAACGCGTCTGGAAAAGCCGATTGTTGAACGACACTGTATGGGTACTAAAGGACACCCTACCATCTTTGTACACCCCGTGCTTTTCCTCTGCTTGGCCCAGTGGATCTCGCCCGCCAAGCACGCTGAGGTGGCGATCGTCTATTATCGCTATAGCCAAGGCGACGTGACGCTCGCCAAGGAGGTGCTTGAGCGCCACGATCTGCTTTATGGTACGCACACGGAGGGTCTTACGCGTGAAGGCCGACCCGGAGCCGACGACGAGTGGGTGGTGCGACAGACCGATTCGGAGCTCAAGCGCAAACGCGACTCCGAACTGGTGGATTGCGAATTGCAAGAACGCAAGCGTCAACAGGAGCGACTCGACGAGGAGCACGACGTTAAGATGCAGGAACGCAGACTTCAGCTGCAAGATCACAAAACCAAAATGCAGGAACGAAGTGAGGAACACCAACGTCAGCAGGAGCGACTCGACGAGGATCACAAAACCAATTTGCAGGACCGAAGTGAGGAACGCAAGCTTCAGCTGCAGGAACGAAGTGAGGATCACAAAACCAAGATGCAGGAGCGAAAAATCACTTTTGAACGCGACTTGAAAATCAAGAATTCTTTGGACATCAAATCCATGCTCGAGAGTTGCTTGGAATTACCGGGCCTCTCAGAAGCTGAGCGGGGCGTATATCGTGCGCACATACACAACATGGTCACGAACTTGGTGAAGCTGGCGACCGGTGTGGACGCAAGTTCGGCGCTGCCCGCGATCGCAGCACCGCCCCCCGCGCCGGCCGTGAACGTGACGGTGAACAACAGCCCCACCAACAACCCCAGCGTGACCACCACCAACAACAACACCAACACCAACGAAAACGAGGCCGTCCCGGCCGCCAACGCCGACGGCGCTCGCGAGGTGACGCCCGAGGAACGTCGATGGCTCGAGCTGTGGCACAAGCGAGGCACTCCGGAAAACGCGGATCTGACGATCGCGGATTTTTTAGCGGATCCGAGCGAGCCCGAACACGCACGATATTCGGAGATGCTCAAATCCAAACCCGGCATCGTGAACACGTTCGGCCGCAGGCTGGCAAAAACCTGGCGCAAAACGCACGGGGTGCAAAACATTCCGGAGCAAGTCGGCACGGTGCAAAACGTGCAGACCGGATTTCACGCGCCCGGCTGCAAACGCTACTTCGAGGCGGATCGGCCGTTGATGCGTTCGGTGGCGGTCGGTTTACTCAGGTGAACGCGTGGGAATCCGCTTGGTGGCGCCGCGGCACGCCCGCGAATCCGACGTTAACCATCAGTCGGTTTCTGACGGAGAATGGCATTTCGCCGAGCGCGAACATCCTGAAAAAATTCGGCTCGCGCATGGCTCGCGCGTGGACGGAGGCTCACGCCGATTTCGAGCTGCCGCGCAGCACTCGCAAGGTTGGCGGCAACACGAGGCAGGTTGCTCAATATTTCAACGCGGATCGAGAGATTATGCAGCGGATCCTGGAGGGTTTGCGGCTGTGAGCACACTAGATGAGGTGTCCGCAGTGCCCGTATAATATGTTTTTACATGTATTCTTCTACGTCGCCACAGATCAGTCCAACTTCTGTAGACTGAGAACGACTGTGTGCATAAGTACACTAAACGATGTCGCGAGCTAGCAGAATGGAGACGAAAAAACGAACGCGGTATGATGTAAACGCGGCCTGTGCTGTATGCTTCACCACTTACCGTCATTCACTTTGACAAATTCATTGACAAAACGTGACGTGCGATCACGACTTTGCACGACACGCATAAAAAATAAGCGGTCGCGTCGAATTAGGCAGCGTCGATACCATTTATTGCGCTGGTAAAAAATCTAACATTTTCTCCCTCTGTCGGGGGAGAAAATGTAAGACTTTTTGCCGATGTTGTAAATGGTATCCACGCTGCGCATTTTAACCCAAACGTTGATTTTTGTGCGTGTTGCTCAACTTCGTGACACGCCACGTTCTGGTAGCACCCGGAAAATTCCCGATACGTGAAGCTACGATTTTTTGTCGGCGTGAGAAATTTTCACTTCGCGTGAAAAAAGTTGCACCCGTGCATGTGAACAAAATGGTAAATTTTTGCGTGACGGTATAAATACACGTGCAAAGGAGGTCTCATAAACGCAAGACATGTCTCAAAAATTTGTAAGTACAAAGATAGCTACGTCGAAACTCGGCATATCAGGCCGGATTTTGCGCGGGTGGAGCGATAAAGGATATATAACTACAAAACGAACACAAGGGAACACGCGGTACTATGACGTGGATGGGTTTCTTGCGGATCATGCCGACGGAAAGTTAAGTTTGCTGAATACCAAACTGTTCACTAAGAATGCGGATACGCGCGAAGACGAGGTCGTGCATATTTGGAAAACTGACATAGAGGCTATGTTTAAAATGGTGCACGAGAAGACAAAGCAATGTGATTGTTTATTCGTCATCGATTTTGACAAGGCGTACGGGTGGTTGGGGTTTACCCAAAAAATTAAGGCAAAAGCTCACCTGCTAGAAAATTGTGAGGAGGACGTGGATTACACCATGAAGCTGGAAAACTTTGCACCGGACATCACCAGCCCGCTTGAAAAACACGGCAATTGCGAAACGATCATGATCACCGCGGACTGCTTTAAAGCCATCTGCATGTCGGCGCGCACCGCGCAGGGCAAACGCGTCCGCCAATACTACCTCGAACTGGAGCGTCGTGTACGCGAGGGCGATCTGACGCTCGCCGGAGAGGTTGTGCAAAACTGCGACAACGCGAACGGCGTGCACACCCAGGTGCTGTTGAGGACCGACACCAGCGCGACGAACGGCCCGCCGGAATGGGTGACCCTGTGGAAGGAGGCGCGCGGCGACCAGAAGGAGATGGGAAAGGTGATGCGCGGCATCATCAAGGCGAAGGGGGTCAAGGATCCACGCGTGTACCAGGAGGTGGAGAACATCCACAACCAGAGCGTGTGGAACTTTGAGGGCTGGACCCGGCAGTATCTCAAGGAGAACGGCGTTCGGGTCAACGCCGCCGCGGAGGCGATGAACAAGAAACAGCTCAACGTACGCGAGCAATTCTCGGACACCTTCTGCAAAAAACTGATCGACATGGACGCGCCGACCGCGCAAAGCATTCGGAAACTGGCCGAGGAGATTAAAATAGCCACGCTGCCCTACACGAATTTTCACCAGCTGCAGGAGTACAAACCCAACCACGACGACAAAGGCAACCCGGTACCGTGCGGTAAACGCGTGCGTCAACTGGAAAGCGCGCATCGCCGCTCGCAGAAACGGCTGGCGACGGTGGAGCGGCGCCGCGCGCTCGAGACTGCGTAGTGACATATGATGCCTTGTGCTATTCAACAGGCGAAATAAATAAGGAATTCAGGAAGATTCCATCTAAAAATGTATTAAGCAATTTGGATAAGTACATTGAAAATTGCACAACACCTGTTATTGAATTGCAAGAAATTTATGATAGTCTCGAAGTTTTTGACATGAATCATGTTATTTTTTTGAACGCGATTAAGCACTACGAGCTTCGCGGACCGCTTATGTACTATATAAATTTATATCATCTACAGCGATCTTGCGGAGAAAATTCCAGTGCAACCTTTGTCCCGATCGACGGGTTTCAAGACCCCGAAGATACTGCAACCTCTGAAGCTTCGTAGCGGTTGTGCGGACCGTAAGGCCACTGCGACACACGATTATATCGCCGATTACTAACCACGTTGCTAAACTCTCCGACTTGCAACGTTGTGCTGCACGCACCTTACCGTCTCATCGTTTGGCGTAACGGCAGTTTGACACCGGAATGCCCCGGTAATTGCAGTTTTCTACCAACTCCGTCTGGTACCGCGTCGCAAGGGAAGAAGCAGCTGCAGGGAAATAAAAAAATGCTCAACAAGATTGTTATCGGACCGCAGTAAGCGTACGCGCTCGAATCACACGGTACCCGGTCTACGGATTGGCAGTACGCGCAGCATCCGCAGCTGTTGGGATAGTGTTGATAGTTTGATGTCGGGTCCAACCATACGCTCGGCATGATTTTTTAACGTCCACCGAATTATTTTACCGATGCGCGACCAAGGTATTTATACATACACGATTGTTTCGGGTTAGGTTATGGCGTGTGAAACGCGCGCTCCTACTGTCTATTAGGCAGATGTAAAGTTGTTACTATGTTGCATTTTCAAGCTTCGCGCAAGCACGATTATTCTGCGACACGCTTTTGTTGATGTGGTTTTGACAAAACCCAATCAAAATTTATTAAGTTTATGGTAATTCGCTGTCAACACCCAACAGTTATTTCAATTTGCAAAAACAAATAGCAAAAACCTAGGTTAACTCTTAGGCGATCTCCGCGCGCACGTTGTTCAGAAACTCGGTGACAAAAACGTTGTCCTCCTCGTTGAAATAAACGTTTTCGTACACGTGCTCGCTGAGCGCGTCGTCTCCGATGATGCTGTAGTTCGCGTCGACCATGGCCACGGCGGCACCGGCGTGGGAGCCACCGCTAAGACTCAGCACGCGCGTGGACGCGGTCTCCGTGGCGTTGCGCAAATTGGTCAGGAACAGTTCGGCGAACGTCTGACTGGTAGTGCAGCGGACACGCGCGGTCCAGCAGCTCTTTGTCGTCGACGCACGCGCGTCGGTACTCACAGCCGGGGTGCTCGCGGCAGAAGGCACGTCCGTCGTAACCTGATCTAAGGTGGGCCAAGCCGAGCTAAGTTACAGCGAGCAGGGCTGCGGCGAGGTGACGTGGGGTGAGCCAAACTGAGATTCGATAAGCTGAGCCTAGCTGAATTACGGTAAGTCGAGTTACCCGAGGTGAGCTGAGGTGAGGCGTGCCTAGCTAGGCCTATGCTTGCGTCTATATACTGCTGTCTGCGCCCATGTCCGCGCCTGTGGCTATGCACATGCCCATGCCTATATCTATGTCACGCACTCACGCACAAGGCATACGGGGTGGGTACCGGTGACCGGTAACGGGAATAACCTTGTGACTCAAAAGCTCAAATCACATAACAGGAAACCCTATTGTTTTCGGTGTGTATATCACCACGAGAAATGGGTATCAGATATTGGGCAAACAATATATCGTTGTGTGCGTCTGTCAAACACCTATTTGTGGTTTTTCTTTCATTGAAAACGGCCAGCTATTTCGTAAGCTATTCACGTATCAAGCACCCCTATTATTTTCGGTTATCTTCATATATAATAGAAACTGATATCAGTTTCGACGTTATATTTCGCTTCACTCCCGACAAACAACATATCACCATGTTAGTCTGTGAAAGACCTATTTGGAACACCAAATGTTATTTGAGTTGATTAAATATGTAAAAAGTTTTCAACGTATCAAGAAACCCTGTTATCTTCGGTCAGCTCAATACGCAAAAAAAAATGATATCAGTGTTTGTCTTCGTTTATGAAATACCTACAAGTACGCAAAGTTCGAGCCAAAAAGACCTGGTGATTTAATGGTCAATCAAATATCAATAAACCCTCTTTTTGGATGTATGTTAGGTGTCAACATGGTGAGGTATATACGAGTCAATAAGTTGCTAATTGCGTGCGTATTCACTTTTATAATAAGTTAAGATCAGTTCAGAATTTTTTGGTAGGCAACAACACACTATTGTGACAAAGTATGCAAGTTGGGATCATGGAAGCCTCGGTCGAGCAAGGCAAGCAAGGCTGCAAAAATAAAAATACATCACTGAATACTTATAACAAAAAAGAGCAACTCAGCTTCAAGTTTGGAGTTTGCAAACAGTCTGGAGCAAGCTATTCAGTGGTGAACCTGGGGATCCTATACAGTTTGCGTCGTGAGTTATTTGACAGGAGGCGGATGAGAGAGCACGCTGCCTGCAACAAACTATATCTCCTAAGTACTAATCTTTTGCCAGTTGCTGCCTGACAAGTTTCATAAGAGCTTTTTTCCCTCCCGAGTTCTTACTCCCAAATTCCTGTACGAGCTTGACCATGAAACTCGCGGCCTCTTCAGTAGAGCACTGTTCCAAATGTTGGTCTACCAGGTAACGAAGAACTGGCTCCTGAATATGAACAGGTTGTACTTTGTCGTAATCTTGACATTCTTGTGCGGCTACTTCTTTCTCGATGTACCAGGGCTGGTCAGCGATTTCAAGCATTTTCGATATGGGTTCTAAATACACAGAACCAGCGTCAGACTCGGGATATGAAAGACACGCAAATAACCCGGGTAGGTTTGTTTTCTTGTCGATAGCATAGGCCGTACCACAATATACGTAGGGATACTCTATCTTGGCCTTTTTCCCCTTTGGAGTTTCAGCCTCAGTTTCTGCCGCACCAGCTGATGCCGCTTTATTACCTGACGCACCAGCTGCTGCCAGTCCATTTATTGACCGATAGCGCGATTGCCCTTTGGTGCTTGTGGCTTTTGCCGCACCAGCTTCTGCTGCACCAGCCTTTGACGCACCAGCTGCTGCCGCACCGGCCGTTGCCGCTTTATTACCTGTCGCACCAGGATTAGTTTTTCTGCTGAGTCGACGAAAGAAAACAGATGACCGCAAAATTAATAGAGAGAAAAAGGCAAGGACGAAGCAGCGTACCTGGTTTGGACCTTTTATTCCTCGCAAAGAGGCCCTGCTCACACGGGTGTGGCCTTTTTTGTTTCTTGGACCCTGTACGAAGGAGTCAAAAACACTTACGTTGCAGGCAATTTCCTATTCTTCAAACTTAAAAATAGGCTATCTGAATAACCTATCACTGCGCGTGATGCCATACGATAAAAAAACCACACAGCACAACAACAATACGTTCACACCTGTCTTAGCACAAGGCGGTCAAACGCACTCACAACTCGGACGACACTTTATCTATGCAACTCACAAATAAACTTACCGATTGTACTAGCAGCTTGAGTGATGGCAAACAATAAAAACTACAGTAAAACAGCATTACTTTCGTACCTGTCTGCGGCTTACTGGTTGTAACAGGCGAAGGCGAACCCACAGGAGCCTTGTCCTCAGCTGCTGCCTTACCAGCATCTGCCTTACCAGCTGCTGCCGCACCAGTTGCTGCTGCAACAGAAATTGCCTTCCCAGCTGCTGCCTTACCAGCTGCTGCCTTACCAGCTGCTGCCGCACCAGATGCTGCCGCACCAGATGCTGTTGTGACAGCTACTTTCGCGCCAGGTCGAGCCTCAACAGCAACTTGGGCCGCACCAGTTTTTGTTGCAGCAACTTCAGCCGCGCCAGCTGCCTTTTTACCACCTGCTACCGCCTCAGACAATGCCTCACCAGTTGCTGCCTCACCAGCTGCTTCAGCCTTCCCCGCGCCAGGTCGAGCCTCAACAGCAACTTGGGCCGCACCAGTTTTTGTTGCAGCAACTTCAGCCGCGCCAGCTGCCTTTTTACCACCTGCTACCGCCTCAGACAATGCCTCACCAGTTGCTGCCTCACCAGCTGCTTCAGCCTTCCCCGCGCCAGCTTGAGCCACAACAGCAGCTTGGCCCGCACCAGCACCTGTTGCAGCAACTTTAGCCGCGCCAGCTGCCTTTTTACCACCTGCTACCGCCTCAGACAATGCCTCACCAGTTGCTGCCTCACCAGCTGCTTCAGCCTTCCCCGCGCCAGCTTGAGCCACAACAGCAGCTGCTGCCGCACCAGCTTGAGCCGCAGGACATTTTGCCTCGGTGGCCTCTCCCGCGCCGGTCTCTGCTGCAGCACCAGCCACTACCGCAGGCCCAGCTTGCTTCGGCACGGATAGCTCGGTGCTCCGGCCTGGAGACGCTGCACCGCGCAAGCGGGGACACCTCATTTTTCGTATAGTGCACAACAAACCTCAAAAATAAAACGGCGCTTCAGCAAGAAAAACAAACTACCTGGCAGGTCAATTGGCGTGTCCGGCGCAAAAGCCTTTATGTCAAGAGTGTCCAGCCAAGTCTTGAAATCCTTGCAGAAAGCAAGTTCCTTGTTGAAGGCGTTCACGAAAGACCTCGCCTCTTCGCTTTCAACATCCTGTTAACAAAATTTCAAACAACAGCGCGCGGAAATCAGAAAACCTGCCACCGAACTATCTACACAACACAAACGTGTAAGAATCTTACCTCTTTGGGATAATAAGTCTCACGCTTTGTACAACACGCGTTATCCCCATCGGTAAACACCACAAAAAACTCTTCGCCACTCGGTTTTACACCAAGCAGAAGCCCGTAATACCATTTGTTGTCGAATTTCACACGAACTGGCACGCGTGACTCGGGGTGGCTGCCACCGCCGTTGGCGCTTAACGATACCCAACCTTCGAGTTGCCTTATAGCAGCGTCTGAGATTTTTTCTAAACGTTCAACATCGGCTTCGGGAAATTTGTGAGGTTTAAATTCAGAGCCCATGATTGTAAAACACCGGGCAATGCAGCGGACAGAGTGGTAGAGGCGTAAAGCTTTAGGCCTTGAGTTAGGTTGCGCAACAGATAAACTGGCTCTGTATCAGTTTGAGTGCAAACCTTATGTGAAGGCGTGTATGGTAAACGATGAATGCTGCACCTGAATCGCGCGACACGCGTATGTGAAAACGCTGCACCCGTATCGTGAGATGACACCCGCGCGCGCCAGCGTGACCTCGGGCCACCGATCGCGATCTGTCGGATACTAGGATGTCATCCGACGATCGCAATCGGTCGCACGAAGCCGAATCTATCACGGCAGGTGACCGATCCTTTTTGATTATGGACCTATCCGGCTCCATCGTTTTTTTTGTGCAGCTGGGCACCGGTCCGATGGTGACGGTCGTCAGATCGTTTTTGCCGTCGTCCACGTGCCGATCGCACGCCTTTACGGCATCGACGCGTCGTTCACACAGTTCGAGCACCTTCATTGCTGCACCCCTCGAGGCTTGGCGTATTATGAAATTTCGGCCTGGCGGCGACAGGGCGTATTCGTAGCAACCGCCTGTACTGTCATATATACATACTGCCATACTAAAATACTTATACAGCCATAAAACTTTACGTTTTGCTGCACCTCTCGTAGTGCAACGTGCAGCAACACGTAAAAAGCGTCCAAGCGCTTTCATTCAGCACTATTCAACTTGTTCATTTCAAGGCCGCTGCTGTCATCTCTCCTCGGAGTATCATTTATTATAATGAACTACACACCACCACCTCGGTCTCGTGCATTTATCAAACAGGTGGCGGACAGTGAACCGGACGCTCAATACTTACAAGAAATTCAGCTTTGGCAATTGTTCGCCCTTAACAAAGAGTCACTTAAAATTGGTCGTCACTCTAGAAATGATATCGTCTTGGAGAGCCATAGACTTCCTTTTCTTCTCAGCCGTAACCATGCTACCATTACTTATCAAGTGGTAAACGGGGTGGGAAAGTATACGCTGCAAGATATGAAAACAAGAAATGGGACTTATGTACGCCCCTATAGCCTTTCTCTAAGCTGAATATTGTTTCCGTTTGATGTCTAGCCTAGTTTGATCTCCTAAGATTTCTTAAAGACGGTAATTATTCTACCTCCGGCATAATTTTGGGTATAGACCGGGTCTTCATGTTGTTTGCGAACTGCGACAGGTTGGGAACGAAATTATACCAATGGGAGAGGAACGACAGATTTTTCACGGCGATATCATTTCGTTCGCTGGTCCTAAAAACGTTAGCACCCTTTATTTTACGCTTTGTCTCCGTTGGACGTATTGCTTTGTGGGCTGTATCTAGGTTAACGTTGTTTAACGGTACGTTTTCGCCGGCGCGCAGGTTATAGATGGCCGCAATGTCAAACAGAGAAATCCTCACCGCTTTGTATTTTTTGAACATAGAGCATAGAACAAGAAGCCCTGGCCGTGCGGCTCCGGGTAACTCTGGGTCTCGGGTGCGTAGCAACTCGATAGTTATTTTGGGCATGCACCTATTCAATGTTGAGCCGAAGTCATGCTTCACCAAAAAAAGATCGAACGGTGTGCGGTAAGGTGGAAGGCACGGCTTTCATCTTTGTGGCTGAAGCAAGGTTCCTGACTGACGCTGCTTTGCGCGGGCTTGCAGCAACGTTTGGACTCCGGAAGTGGGTATGCGATAAAACTATCAACCGAAAAGTATACACGTTTGCTGAACCAGACCACGCAACCGCTTGAACAACGAGCCTATTTGCAAAGAACTGAATGTGCAAATGGCACCAGCGAAGAAGCGATCCTTACAACACCGGCGGAAACGCAACCTGAGTGACAAGCTTAGATAAGCAGCTCGTAACCTACAGTCCACACCGCGAGGTGTTGGTATTTACCAAAAAGTATGTGTTTATGTTTTACACGGGAACCTTGTATGTCGGAGTTTGTGCTTTAAGTTACGCCATACGCCCTTGACGTAGAGTTAAATGGTCCAACCGGAACTTGCTCAAACATTTTTATATGGTATTTTATACAGATTGTAAAAGCTTTTTTTAATCGACATATGCTACGCAGTGTGGCGTGCTAGTTGGACGGTTCAGCCCTGACCGTTACGGGTACAGGCCCTCACCTCTTTCGGGTTGGTGGCCCAGTACAATTTCCCCACCGTTCGAGAAGGTGGTTTGTTAGTTTTGACAACTTATATAGTTTGGCATCCCCACCCGCCTCTCAGCTTTTAGCTCTCAACACTCGACTCTCAGCTCTCAACTCTCAGCTCTCTAGAACGTTTAGCCAGGAGGGGGGGCCTCTCTGTCTCTCTCTCTTTCTCTTTCTCTCATTCTCTCTTCTCTCTCCTCTCTTCCCCTGCCCCTCTCAGCTCTCAGCTCTCAACACTCAATCAACACTCAGTACTGTAGAATTTGTAACCTTGGGGTGATCCGAGTCTATGGTTGTTACTGCTTCAGTGTTAATCATTTTACGGTAATCGTTTTTAAGCTTTTATGAATTTTCCGGCCCAAAGTCGGGCCGGGAAAATTGATTTACTCATACGCCCAGTTTTTTTTTATGGACTTTTTTCGCGATCATCGCCACGAGTATCGCGATCGACTGGTCACTTGGTAAACTAAATTCTCGGTTACAAATTTCGTATTTGGCGTGAAACCGCTCAGCCGATCGCACGCCTCAGCGGTATCGACGCGTCGTTCACGCAGATCGAGCATTTTCACTGCTGCACCCTTCGGGGAAACCTCCGCTGTACTGTCATGTCATTTTTCTGTACTGTACTGTCGTTTTTGAGGGAATTCACGCCGACGTGGCAGTCGCGCGACAGTACTACCGTCGACGATAAACGATGGACCTCCAACCAGCGACGTGGAAATTGACACGGTACGCGGTACAGAGACACGACAGTACAGTGCAGAGGAGGTTTCCTCGGTGAAACCTGGGGTTAGCGTATTATGAAATTTTGGTCTGGCGGTGACAGGGTGTATTCGTAGCAACCGCCTGTACTGTCATATACATACAGCCAAAATTACATTTCGTTTTGCTGCACCTTGTACAGTGCAACGTAAAAAGCGTGCAAGCGCTTTCATCCAGCACTATTCAACTTGTTCAGTCCAAGGCCGCTGCTGCATTCTCTTCTTAGTATCCCGCAACATTTTTTGACGATGAGTTACATACAGTCTAATGCTTTTATCAGACGGGTAAGGAACGGTGAACCGTACGCTCAAACCTTAACAGAATTTCAGCTTTGTGAATGGTTCAACGTAGGCATAATAGAACTTCGCCTTGGTCGGGACCTTGATAATGAAATCACCTTGTGGGGCGGAGAGCCTCAAAACATTGTCAATAGTTTCCATGCTTCTATCGAATATCGAGTGGTCGACGGGATAGAGACGTATACGGTGACAGATAAGAATACAAAAAACGGGACTTATGTACGCGCCTGCCTATACCTTTTCGCTAACCTGAATATCGTTTCTGTTTGGTGTCTAGTCTGGTTTGACCTCCTAGAGTCTCTTAAAGACGGTGGTTATGCTACCTCCGGCCTTGAATTCGGGTATAGACCGGGTCTTCTTGTTGTTTGCGCACTGCGACAGGTTGGGGGAATGAAGATTGATAGCGAAGCACCAACACGTGTTGTGCACGGCGATGTAATTTCGTTCGGAGGTCCTCAGTACGTAAGCACCTTTTTTACGCTTTGTCTCCGTTGGACGTATTGCTTTGTGGGCTATATCTAAGTTAACGTTGTTTAACGGTACGTTTTCGCCTGCGCGCAGGTAACGAAAGGCAATGTCACACAAAGAAATCCTCACGTGTATGTATTTTTCAAACATGAAGTTGACGAAAGTAATTTCCTTTTCTTTCGCCTCTATTTCGGACCTGTTCAATTTGGTACTCCACTGGCAAGCAAACTGTAATCACAACCACCGCCAAAACGTGGGTTCATGTGCCTCTGCGCTGAACGTTAGTTTCGTCCGACATTGCTCGCTGCATGTTTTTACTTGTTTCGTCACTGCTTTCACGAACTCGTAAAATGCGACCATTTTTATCAAATTTTAACTGGCTGTCGTTTGCGAACCGTCTGTCTTGGTTACCCGACCATCTGGCAAGAAGTAACTGGCTGGCTTGCTTTTACCCAGTTGTCGAGGATCAGGCAAATCAGACGCAAGGCCAGTCGGCGGAGACGTCCAAAATAACTGCAGAGGTTTACGACGATATTGCATACGAGATGTTTGAGAGATTTCAGTGCGTGTTATGCGAAGATACCGTGCGCAACGCGCATGAGTTGCGTGAATGCGGTCACACCTCATTCTGCAGATTTTGTATCGACGCGTGGTTGGAGGTGCTGTTCGACACCTTGCACTTTTTATGCAGCCACGGGTCTGAGTCTGAACCACGCACTTGTTGCCTGCCTTATACAGCTGTGTGTTATGGCTCAAAATTATTACGCATTTGCACGGTTTCTCGTTTCAAATAATAGGTTGTTGCTGGTCGTGTTGGATCTTCGTCCTACTTGAGGTTTGGAGTGTTTGAGCTTAAAATTTAACAACACACGCACTTTCGTAATGTGTATCAGCTTGTGTGTTGATCCTGAACTGTTACCGTTACCGTGAACAGGATACCAAGCAGTGCCCCATCTGCCTGGTCGCTATCCAAAACCCCCCTGCAGCGAATTATAAGGTTGCATCTCTCGTCAAGAACTGGGTAAGTTGCGTCAGATGGTCTGTCGTAAAGTGGGGTGAATTGGGATGCGAAATCTTACTCGTGTCGACCTTTATCGCTTCCAGTACATTCTGCGTATTTGTATTTTTCAGCATCGCCACGAGTCCAACTAATAACAGGTTCATATACACGCTGGGAACACGTGAACTTTTATCTCCTACGATCTTATCAATTTCAACGGGATCGTATTTTTTATTCGTTTGTATATAGTCCATGAATTCGTGCATCGTGTATAATGAAAAATCCGTGCACAAGGCTGTCCCGTACTGCCGTAGATTGGTTGCTCTTAAGATGGGTGTACAAGTTTTACATGCGCCAAAAAAAATATCGACCAATAAACGTGCAAGCTCGTGATACAACGGTGCCAGTTCAGTCAAACATGAATCGTACACATTGACCTGCACGTTACCGTCGGGCTCTTCTTGCAGAACACAAAGCGCTGCATGCCGTCCTCTATTATCTAAGATATCCAACTGTACCGGAACGAGCACGGTTTTACGTTCGCCTACGTACGCGCGAACACTATCAATCATACGTGACAGCTGGGCATCCTGCTCTCTTTTAACTTTTTGTCGGCGTGAGCTGGCCGATGCATGGTCATGTCCGTTACCCATAAGCTCTGCATGCAACTCCCGCGTCGCGGTGTTTACTGGCTGTCGCCATCTCCACAAAACCGCGCGTCCCAAATCAGCAGAATAGCCTTCCACGTCGATATACTGAAAACTGGTATTCTCTGAAAATTTGTATATTGTGTCTACGGCGCTGTCGTAGACAAAATTTACTTTACTATAAATTGCAACATCCTCAACGGATACATATTGTTTAAGCAACCGCACAATACACAATGCATAAACTTCGAAAGAAATGGACGGAGAGAAATGAACTAGAGGAAAGTGTAATCGATCCAATAAACCACGGCTATCATTGCACCAAAAAGTATCGGTTGGTTGATCCCATGATAAAATCCCAAACACGTTCGGACCACAATAAAATACACCAGGATATTTTACCTCTGTCAGTATTTCGTTTATTCGTTTAGACGTTTTGTTTATATCAGAAATGCATTGTTTGTAAGCCCGGTGAATACCCTGCGTGTCCCGGTAAGTACCTACCAGTTTCGAGTCCCCAGTGTCGACATCCGCGATTTGTTTTAAGGCCTCGACGAACACGGGTTGAAATACTAGCGCGTTCCTATCGGTGGTTATGGTAACGGACATTACGGTACGGTAACAACAAAATATATATATATATATTTAACGTTCATTTGCACTGTCTCGTGGGTGTCAACACGTCGAATGTTGTAAAATAAGGTGTACCTATTTATACACCGGCGGTGTACCTTTACCGTAAACACGCGCGCGACAAGGGTGGCTGCGCGTCGCGGCTGCCCATTCACCGATGCCGATCCAAGTTGGTCACACGCGATGTCGTGGTCGATGCGGTGTCGACCGAGCTGCCGTTTGGCGCGTACGCTCGTTTTGCACTTTTACACACACGCGAGTACGGTTTGCTTCGATGCGTCACCACACGCACGCGGATTGCAACTACGATATTTTTAATCAAAAGCCTTTCACAGATGATTACCATCTTGTGCAACGATTTCATTTTGATCATTTTACGCTTGGTAAAATTATCATCACAAAATATCGTCCAGATTACCGGGTTACAAAAACATCAATACCAACGCAACCGCGCCCTAAGGAGGTGGTCGGCGCTATCATCGAGGATCGACTGAATAGTACAGAACTTTGCATTAATATAGATATCCAAAAAATCGCTGAAGATTTTGCTGATTTATACAATTGCATGGACTTTAAAGCAATGGACGCGTATCTACAGAAAGTTTTTATACACTTAAAATACCATAAAATCTATGATAGCAAATTATACGAAGGGTTGCTTGCATCTATTGGTATGTGGAATGTAACAACTAGAACCTACGACTACGACGAACACGATGTTAAATACGTAGAACGAATTTTTAAAAATATGATGGAGTATGATCCATCATTAAGGAATATGGACTACGATTTATTGTATGAAGATAACAGAGATAAACTGGTTTCACATCTTGCGCATGACCCAATATTATTAGGCAATCTCGTACACGATACTGATTTTCGTATGCGTGGAGCAGATCGACAATATGTTTCGGAAAGCGAAGATTCAGATTCTGTATCAAGGGAGCTATAGTTCTGGAAACATTCTGGTTGTGCGTGGATGAGGCGACAATAAGTCAATAGACATTACGGTACAGTAACAACAAAAAACACCCTTTTTAACGTGTATTTGCACCGTCTCGTGCGTGTGAGCACGCCGAATATATAAAATAAGGTGTGTCGATTTATACACCGGCGGTGTATCTTTACCGTAAACACGCGCGCCGGTTAATGTCGTTTCATGCGATCGTCGAAATACTTTAATAAAACTTTCGCATTTACCGAAAAACTAACACCCCACGCATACCCGGTTGTGCATGTTTAAGTTTACGGTTCTGAACAATGTGGTCAGATGACTGATCAAAACAGATCATCATCAGAAGATACGTCCAGGTGCACAGCCCCCCCCCTACCCCCCCCCTCCTACGCGTCTAAAGATTTACGCCCATAGAACCGGATCGACCACACCTAAACAATGTGAGATCACAATCGTAATCGTTTAAGCTGCGCGTGCGCAAAAGGGTGATAGTCGACCATCAAATTGCCACGGAACAGTACGCAAAACACCGTGAGGTAGTCCTGCAGCTCGCGCAAACTCTGAAAGGCGCAGGACCTTAGCAGCTTCAAAAGGTTTCCGTCGGCCCCGACGGTAAAGTCGAAGGTGTCCTGCCATTCCAAGAGCGCCTTCGTGGCCAAGCGCACGTCAAAATTGGTCAGGCCTAAACGTCTGGCACGCGCTCGTAGGCAGCGCTCGCATTGCGTCCGCCTTTGACCGATGGACCATCCAGGCCCGTTCAACTTCTCGATTATGTAGATACCGGTGTACCCGATTACCAAATGACGCGTGGACCAGGTCAGTACCGTCAGCAGCACGGCGCCGTCTTCGAAACTGGGCGGGGCGTGCGCGCCGAGTTTGTCCTCGATGACGCTCGGGTGGCAGTGAAAGCACGCGAGCTGCCTTTTCTGGCAACCGTCACGCGCGCTGAACGCGTGCATATCCTCCGTATGGTCCACCGGCGTGACTCCTAATCGCGGCTCCTCGGCGAATGTTAAACCTCGGTTGACAACCTGCAATTCGTCCGCCTTGATGCCGCGTGCGTCGGTCAAAATGTACCCCGCGCTCTCCCGCGGTTCCGCGATGATTGCGGCTATCTCTTCGAGCAGGGTTTCGTGCACCGCCGCGTCGGCGTGTTCGTGCGAGAAGAGGGTCGCGGCGAATGTTTCGCCCGTGTACATACCGCGCCCGATGGCGTCGTCAGATGGGAGCGTGTCCGGTTTACAAAAAAACGATTTAGGTTCACAGGAATGAACCGTTGTACACGGTCGTGCGCGTTTTTTACGTGCCGCCCGTACACCCATCGATGCTTGGGCTCGCAGCAACACGCAATCCCACACACAGGCGCTGATACCGAAACGTCGAGGACGGACATGCCGACGCTGTGCGCGCATACGCGACCCGTCGATACGGATGTGTTATCAGACGTATATATACGTCGAACGTGCAAGTTTTTGTGCGCCGATGCTGTGATAGACGCTCGCAAGTAACACGTGTGTCACGTAGCACCATGACAAAGCGCGTCGAGATAATCCTCGATCTGGAAACCACCGGACTGCACGCCGACGCCGAGATTATCTCCCTAGCGGCTCTCGAGCGCGGCACCGGCAAATCGTTCTACAAGGACGCTCAACCGAAGCGCATGCCGATCTCGAAGACCATTACGCGCATCACCGGCATAACCAACGCCCGTCTACGCCGTAAGCCGCCGTGGTCGATGGTCGGGGTGGCGTTCTGGGATTGGGTCGCCACGTTCTGCAACGAAAACGTGACGGTAGCGTTGATCGCTCACAACGCGCGACGCTTCGACGTCCCTCTTTTGCTCCGACGCAGCGCCAGCCTCAAGCGCGCGTCCCCCGTCGATATGCGCGCGTTGCTGGTGAAGGACACGCTCGTGGTGGCGCGGCGTCTGTTGCCCGGCCTGCGTCCAAATCACCGACAGGCCTCCGTGTACGCTCACCTGTTTGGCGAGGAGCCCCTTTTGCAGCACAACGCCATGGGCGACGTCGACGCGCTACGAAAGATAATGGATCACGACCTGTTCACGGCCAACCCGGTCGAGTTTTGCACGTACAACGCGTTAGACGTGCACACGACCGACGTGCGCCGCTGTGCCAACGTGATCCGGTTGCACGCGGATTCCAAACTTGACATGCGCGCGTTTTTCGGCGCAGTTACATGTGCCGACGTGTCCGAGCGCGAATCTCAACACGCGCCATTAAGCGGATCGAGCGCTGCGTGTGTTCGGTGCAGTCACGTGTACAGCGTTTTTTTCAATCACGTTTGTGTACAAGTTACATTTTAGCACAACGAGTACGATGATAAAAAAACCATCGTGTTGCACCGTATTTTAAAAGATGTAATATTATTCGTGTCTACGGGTTAAAAAAAACGCGCAACCGACAACGATCGATCGTGGGCGCTTTGCGTAATTGCGCATGTCGTGTGGCCGACGACTATTTTTCTTGCGTAGCTCGTGTTTTATTCCGCAAAAAGAATCGATCCCCAAATTCATTTTCATCACATGAAATCGCGTACGGCGTTTCGTCCGTTGCCTCGCGGCGAGCTGCGTCTTTCGGCATCCCGTTCGTACTCGTAGTCGTCGCCGGCGCCGTCGTTACGGGCGTACACGTCTAACGCCTCGCGCAGACCATGCATCGGACGCCAGGTGGAGTCCCTGGCCGCGTCCACGTCGTTGAGACCGCGAGTGGCGATCGTGAGCATGCTTTGCACCGTTTCGTTCCGTCCAAAATTGCGTAGCAACTC